>JASDQU010220146.1:3213-31239 GCA_032191745.1 Picea mariana
CCTTGTCATGAATATGTTCATAAAATCCTTGGATTGTAGGCATCATAGAAGAAAAATGAAGTTGTTGTAATAGAAGATCAGAGAAGAGTGACACGAGGAGTCATTCAGTTATGACAAGAAAAGGTTGATGAAGGATTACCAGTAAGAGAGGTGAGAAATATTGATTCTGCTATAGAGGACAAAGTTGAAGTTGAATATGAACGGGTCCAAGAATCAGAAGGAGAAGACTTTGAGTTAGAAACAAATACTTTGCGGGAATCAAATGAGAGAATCCATCATGTCATGGGGAGTTTGTGTTGGTTGAATATCTGATACCTCTGGAAAGTACTACAACAGCTTAGGGGAAGCATGTTTTCTTTGACATTGATGTCAAAGAGGGAAAAAAGGTGTGGTCACATTACAGTTGGAGGTCTAAGAAGAATATTGCAGTCGTTCAGGGTTTCCATCAATGCCAAAGGGGGAGATTGTTCGCATGTTTACATGCAGAGTATGTTTTTCATTGATGGCAAGAACAACAACAACAGTGGCATGGTTATAGGTAGAGCGTGCTTATCATTGATGGCAAGAACAATAACAAGGATGGCATATTGGCAGCAATGATGGAAAACAGGAAAGCAATGATGATAGCATCATGAATTTTTGCCTACAAGCTCGGGAGGAATAGCGCAGAGTTGCATGCAGAGTGAAAGTGTGTGTCAGGGCCCTGGTTAACTTCATTGCCAAAGCTCAGGAGAGATAGTTTTCTCAGAAACGTAGACGAGACCCAAACTCATCAGGACTCACAGAAGTATCAAAGTTCGATGCCTTTGACACTTAGAAATTCTTCCAGTCGAGAGGAAGCGTTATCTCAGGAGGAGGAATGACAACACCCATTGGATCAGAGTCCAAACAAGAGGAATGAGCGCACAGAGAAGAGGAGAACAGATCTGAGCCGTTAAATCTGAGTATTTGGACCAATAGTTGTTGGATCCCAAGGAAAGTGCACGAGACAATTTCTAAAGTCATCGGAACCATTCATCATTAGGGTTGACAGGTGGAAACAGATCTAGGAGTTTGAAGAATCAAACTTTGGAATATTTGCAAGGGGTAGAGTGGATTCAATCCTATCAGTTGTTGATAGGAAGGACATGTGGCGAGAGATTAACATTTCGCTGACTTGTGAAGAGGAAAAGTCAAAGGTGAGAGTTGTAGGAACTCGCGATGTCTGAGTTCGCGAGTTGATTTGAGCCCCTATATTGTGGGGAGTTCAGGACAGATATATCCAACGGATTTGCAAGGATGATATGCTCAGGAGAAAAGCTCCGAGAGATAAAGTCGCAAAATGTGAATTCGGGATTTGATCTGGATCATTAGATCGTGGAGAGTCATCGACTGTCGATCTGACGTAAGCGGATAATAGGAAATCGGGAGTTGAAGAAACGGGGTGCTCTAACCTTTGACATCGCAAAATGTGAAGTCTCGATGAAATATGGACCATCAGAACATAGAGGGTTCTGGACCGTTGATTTGGCACGACGAAAAACAAAGTCTAAGTTCTCGAAGAAGAGATTGAGACCTTTGAAATACGAAAGATCATGGGTCATCGATCATACAAGAGCTAAATCGTGAAATGCAAAGTCCCAATATGATCTGGGCAATCGGATCACCGAGGATCATGGGACATTGATCTGGAGAAGGTTTTAGAAAATTGCAAGTCGGGATAAGGGAGGTGAGTAGTCCTCCAACTTCGTGAAACGTGAAGTCTCGATAAGATCTGGACCATTGGATCACAGAGGATTGTTGGTCGTCGATCTAAATCAGAGCATTGAATTGGGAATCAGGAGTTGAAAGAGTCAGGGTTGGCTCATGTTCGGACACCCAACACACGAAGTCATGATTTGATCACAGTTGTCGATCAAAGGGAGAGTCTAGACCATTGATCTGGTAAAGTGCAAGTTCGCAACTCAGAAGAAGGGAGGTTCTCTAACCTCTAACATCGCAAGTCACGAAATCGTGAAATGCCTTTTCGAATAGGGTTGTGGTCACATCCAGTGGTCACATCAGTGGAAGAGAAGGGAAGGAGCTAATATTTCTAGGCTCCACCTCAGAGTTTCACGAGTTGAGAAAATTGAGGTGACTCACAGTCGATCACCAGAAACATGAAATCATGAAACGACTGTTGGTTAGGCGTATGGTCACTGCCGATGGTCTTGTGAAAGGAAGTGGCTTAGCCAGAAAATCTAATGCCCACTGTGTAGATTTCTTAGGAAGGGAAAAGGCGCCAAAGGCATGAGCGCACTGAGGTTTTCTCTGTAATTGCCAAAAAACATATGATTTCATCTATTAGATAATTTGAAGAATCTCAGACTGATCGCCAGAGGAGATGAAGAGTCTCGAGGTAAATTCTAGTGGTATGAAGATTAATCATAGAGACAATTGGTATATAGAAAAGTATCGAAGACTGTAACTTCCAGAGAAGCCAAAGAATCCCAGCATAATGACCATTCATGATAAACAAATTGGGTATAACCGCAGAGAATACGAAGAGTTGCCAGGATTTTCAAGAAGAGGAATTGGCATGAGAAAGACATGCAGAACATAGAAGAGTGTGTGCTTCTCCGATAGCTAGGCATGTGGGTATAAGGAGACCTTGATCTCAATATGAAGTTGAGTTGAGAGGTGCGGCAAATGGCATGCAGAGGTAGCATAGAGAATAAAAACAAAAGAGAAGTTGAACAGAAGAGGGGGTTGTGTAGGAAGAAAAAGAGAATATCATAGAAATGCTGCAGAGGATAAAACACAGAAGAAGAGAAAGTGCAAGTGGATGTAAGCAGGAAGACAGTGATGCAAAAAGAGAATAGCAGTGTAGTAGAACAATGATGTGACTAGTAAGACATTGATAAATCCTGTATCAGTGTAATAACTTTCAGCAAGAAAAGATTTATATCTCAGGGTGGTAGGGTGGTTCTAGGGAGTATTGTTGTCCTCATAGTTTCAAGTGGGTGCTTGAACATGGGGAGTTGTAGCTTCCATCTAGTTGCAGCCAAAAAAACCAGGGTGGCAATGTGGTGTAAGGGATAACTATTGTTATTTGTTATACAGGTTGGTTCTTGTCTAACTAGAAGTTGGTGCTTCCATCCAATTGGTGCAGGAACACTTAGGGAGTTGGTGCTTCCTTCTAGTGAGTGCTAGAGGAACCAGGGAGTTGGTGCTTTCTTATAGTGGGTGTTAGAGAAACCAGAGAGTTGGTGCTCTCAACAAGTTGCAACTTGTAAAACAGACGTTGTAGCCTCAAGAGGAGTTGGAGATCCCAAGAATGATAATGTACAGAAAATAAAGATTACTTGGCATATCAAGAAGAAGAGGTTTTTCCCTTTATGGGTTTCCTCGAGAAATATCTGTATCTGTATATTTCATGTGTGTGATTGATATTAAATATTCTATTGCTTATCTCCCTGCATTATTGTGATCATCATTGAATGTTTTGTAAAGATTTTAAAATGGGAATAATTGTTTCAGCACAGTAACAACTGATTCACCCCCCCTCTCAGTTGTCCAACATATTTTTGCACCATCTTCACTCTCTAATATTTTTTTTCTCATGCATCACTCCATCATAATGTTGAGCTTCTCCTCATCCTCAACAATGATATGCAACAAAGCATTTCTTCTGTAGAAATACTTTGCACCTGCTACCCATTACCTCATCAATTTTTTTCCTTAGCTTGACCTTTTTGCATCATAGGTTCTCTCCTCTAGAAACTTCTGAGCATCATCTTCTCTTCTCTGGCTTCTGCATCTACCCACTGACACATAATAAATATTTCCCTACTCTGATACCACTTGATGAATCAAGTGTCGCAGGTTTTTCTCCCACTCTGATACCACTTGATGAATCGAGTATCTCAGGATTTTCTCCCACTTCGATACGACTTGATGGAATCAAGTGACGCAAGATTTTCTCTCTCTCTAATACCACTTGATGAAGACCAATTATGGGGTCATGAAGACTAATGAATTTCATCCTTAGAATTCTAGGTTATTTGTCCCATGAAATGGAATGAACGTCATCCATGCAAAAATAATCCATAAATCCCTTTAATGTACCCTAGATTTCAATGGATCTCTTCTTCATATAACCACGACCTATGACCAAGTGTTTAGAGAGTTGTCGAACTCTTGTTTATCGGAGTGTTGAGTGTTTATCTCTCCATAGAACATCAAAATTTCTCTTGTTGGAGTATCATCGTCGAACTCTGTCTAATGTGAGTCACCATGACATCGATGTGTTGGTACCACTACGAATGGTCGACCCCGATAGAACAGGAACCACTCCGACAACTTCGCTTCAATCAAACACCACCACGTGTCCACTTCTTAAATTCTTGATATGGTTCCCTACGAGTCTCTCTTCACTTGATAATTGCAACCATCTATAACTCTAATATTCATCAAAGTTCTCCTTTCAGAGTATCACCTCCTCGAAGTATCAGTATTCGGTATGATAGTTCAGACTCCAATGGGTTTTTTTCGACGTGTCCTATGTCGGGATGTCCAACTTGACTAGATTTCACCGATTCTGATAGATCGGTTCCGATAGCATTTCATGGATCATCATCGATCCTAACATGATTGATGGTTGATATTCCTCCTCACTAGAATCTACTTCTCCTCTCCTCTCAGACCTGCAACACATGCTCTCGTTGCACACCAGACGTACAACACTCAGCTCTGACCTGCAACATTGTTTTATGGCCTCACTCCTTACACATGCACACATTAAAATTCACGGGCTCACCACAAGGTTTTCACATTCAACGATGAAACTCAAAAATACAGAAATAAGTTATTTCCATTAGTATTCGAGCTGAATTACATGCATGACCTCTATGGGCCAAGACACCTTCTCTGTTGGTTTTACATTATGCCAGGTCTCTTTATCAAATGCTCGAAGGATTACATTTATAGCAATGAACAATGAAAGGATTGGATTATTTCAGATCTCATCGATCCCTAATATTTCTCATTAAACAAAAATATCACAACAACCCTATATTTTTACATAAATATCGGGAAAATCATGTCCTCTTGGCCACGTCTGCCTTCTGGAAACTTCAAGATTTCAAATTTTATTTGGGGGGGATCAATGCACCTGCATCATCTACTTTCAATTATGACATATATATTTAATTATTTCAATGCTTAATATGGATTTGAAACATGGAATTTAAAAAATATTTCAATGTCAGTTGTAAATAAAATATAAGGAAAATGAAATTAAAACTAGTGTAGATCCATCTTAACTATGGATGTATAATGCACCAAAAGGCATCAAATTCCTTGAGATTCAAATCTTTTTTAGACTACATAACTTGAGGAAATGTTTGCATCTCAAAATATTTGATGCCTTTCACTGCATGATAGATTTAGAGTTTGATAGATCTAGACTTAAGATGGATCTATGCTTGTTCACTCTAATATCTTGTTACAATATTAAGAAACTCTAGATAAGGTTACATGACAAATCACATGAGAGATTGTAAACCACAAAACACATCAATACTAGTCTTATAAATAATCGATGTATTTATTACAATGAGGGTCACTTCTCCTATAAAGAGATTGATTGAGAGGTGTTATTTGTCCCAAACCCTAAAGATAATAATAAACGAAACTCTAAATTTTATAACTTAAGTCACTAAAGTGGATTTATTACACTTATAATCATTATAATCTAACATAAATACTTATTGAAATGTAATATCCCCAAGAGTTAAACATTTTATTTTAAATAATTTCCATTTATGGAAATTTGTACTTGCTATAATTAAGAGATTTGATTGTTATATTTTTACTGTTGAGAAAGAGTTTGACTTTCCAACTGTTCTATTTGATGGACATATGTAAGAGACATAAATTTTTAACATATTTAATGCAGGGAATAGATCGAACAACCAGGTTAAAAATAGTTGACTATGACTCCATGAGTGGGGAAACATATGTGAGTTAACTCAAAGATGATTTTAATAAGTGTCAGAAGCAGAGTTTTGTCACTATCAGCCCCTAAAAATCATGGATTTTTAAATATGTGAATTTCCAAGGAGGGAAATGAGTTCAAGGAAAATTCCTAGGCACAATAAGGATATATACAACATATATGGGAGGCAGGATGCTTCTTAGTATGTTATGGAAACGAATATTTGATGTGTGAGCACTCATGGTGTTAGGCAAATGATTCTAAACTATACATGAGGACAATGGTTGAGGAGTGGAGCTCAGTTTTGCCCTTATGGATTCATGGTCATGCTAGGGGGTGATTAGGACAAGTAATCTTGGTTGTTTTGTATCTACAATTGGGTGGAACATGGTTGTTCGATTTGTTTTCAGCCTTTTGTTCCAGATATGCATAACCTACAATTCATTTTATATATGCATCTTTTGTTTATAAATCTATTATTAAATTGCAGACATTATTATACTAAATGTGATTGTTTAAAGTTAAAAGAGTATGATTATACTCTCTTTAATTCTATAGATTACCATGCCCAAGTATTGTAGTATTTGGTATTATAGAGTCACAGTATTACCTGGTAAAGCTTAGAAGTTAATGCTTAAATTGGAATAGCATGTGTTCCTCTTTTATATATATATCAAGATAATAAGCCCATTCTAGAACAAAACTTGGCTATCATAGTATGATCCTTTAAATACACTAGAAGATCAAGATAATTGATCTATATACTTTAGATGAGCTAATTTATATACTAAACCTTGGTAACCGACCAACTAATTGGCCTAGGGATGAAGTATTAAACACACTTCCATGACTTATAGGAAGGAAGGAAATATTTACTCTACGTTGCATATTAAGAGAGAAGAAGAAAAATAACACCTATCATGTGGGTGCACCGAGAAATTTCTCTACATATATTAAACAGAGATTTAATCTGTTTTAAGTTAAGACACTTACCAAAGGTGTTACCGAGCTCGCGGAATCCTTACGGCCACTCGATGCCATTCTTAAATAAAAAAATTTACTTCCAATATAGCCACGAAGGGAAATTTTATGATCAGAAAATTCATAGCCTATACTCTTATGTTCCGATAAGTCCCCGGATGAACAACCCACAGGAAAGAATTGGGGAACAAGACAAAACTATCTCGTTCAATAAGCGAGAGGGTTCCTTGATCCCCTCACTAGTATGTTACCTCAATCAACGTCACTTTCGTTGTAACAATCCATGTGAATTCTGAATGGTGGTAAAATTTGATTGGCTAGAAATTTGGGTTGATAGTTCATGTGTACTGGAAGACCATAGAAAGTTTAAATGTGTCCTTTCCCTGTATATTCTCTCTTAATTCTCTTAGGACCAGCGTTAACTTTTCCAACTGATTCTTGGTATAATATAATAAAGGTAGTCTACTTGACTATCAAGGTATATCCACATCCATTTATTCAATGGGTAATGGGTTCCCTTAGACATGGTCAGGACAGGTAAAATGAAAATCGTATGGGTTAGTTTATAACTTTATTATCTAGGTACAATTCTTAGCAAGTCAAATCCATAAGAGAGTCCTCTTGAGGAAAAATCAATTACTTCTTGATTAATAATTTATAAGTAGGTTGATTAATAATTTATAAGTAGGTTGATGTGAGAAACTTTTTTTTTACATGGAAGAGTTTTTCTTAAATGAGACTGGCTTATAACTGAGGATCTTACAAGTTTGGTGATAGAAAGTTAAAGAGCATTGTCGGGTTATGACAACGATAACAATAAGAGCTAATCTCTAATAGTATTAATAATTTATTTTTTTAGCATTAAATTTTGGGGTATGTTACGTATGGTATCAAAGCTATAGGTTACAACACTTATGCCTAACAACATCCCCGGAAAAATATAATGTTGACAAAAATCTAACAAAACAATTTTTTCCATTTGTTACAAACAAATTGTGTCAAACAAATTTGTAACTATGTTAGTGCATAATGGAGAAGAAGGCATACCTAAAGGTAATAATAATCAAGAACATCCTATAAACTCAAAACATCATGATGAAGATAGTTCAACAACTTAGGTATTTGAAACAATGAGAAATCTTATCGTAGAATTGCAAACATTCAAGATTGATATTGAAAAAATAAAGAAAGCATAGGAAGATCAACAAGAAATAAATGAGATATTGTTACGAAGCATAGAAACGAAGAATAGCCCAAAGAATAATGAAGTGGATGAGGAAGTTAGTAAAAACTCCTCAAGGGATTCTAGCCATGGAAGAGTGAAAGAAAACAATTCTTCTAAGGACACACATATGACTGAAAATAGAGAATCTACAACAAGGAAAAAAATATATATGGACCATTTAGATGGAGAATTTAAGAAAATCGAACATTCAACATTTGATGGAGATTCCAGAACTAGTGAAGAAGAATAAGCTTGGTTACTTGACATAAGAAATTACTTTGAGATTTACAACTACTCTAGTAACATGAAAGTAAGGATGGCTATCTACAATTTGAAAGGTAAAGCTAGCATATGGTGGCAATATTTAAAGTTAGCCAAAGGTTTGAAGGAAAAGAAAATGGAATGGATATATTTCAAGAAATATTTCAAGAAACAATATATATCTGAAAGTTATTATGAAAGAAAAACCAAAGAGTTCTATGAACTGAAGTTAGGACATATGTCTATGGAGGAAGTAATTACTAAACTTCTAGAACTGTTAAGATTTTTCCCATATATAAAGGATCAAAAGGTAAAAGTACAAATATTATTGATCTTTTTAACTCGGTCATATAAGGATACAATAGAGTTTGATAACCCAAAAAAATTGAATGAATTACTACGAAAAGAAAGAATATGCTATGAACAGTATAAACAACGTGCTGAAAATCCAAAAACATGGAGAGAAGAGAAGCAAGAGAAACTAAATCAAAGGAAAAATGGTTTCAAGACATCACCATTTCATAACATATCCAAAGGACATCAAGAAAAAAAATCCTTCAGAAACTCACCACAAGTATAGGAAAACAAGTCATTTAATTTGGGATTCAAAAACACAACTGATAATCCTAGAGAACCATTGAAATGTTGGGTATGTGACGAACCACACTTCTCAATAAATTTTCCTTACAAAAACACTTCAAACAAAACTATTCAAAATATACAAGAAGCATCAACAATTGGAGATATTGGAAAAAGTTTTCATAAAATCAACGCAGCTTTAGATGGCAGGCAAGCAGATCACCAATCCACCATTGTGGAGATTGAAGGTAAAATTCATGACAGAAAAGTATGTATTTTAATTAACCCAGGAGCTATTTTAAGTTATGTTACCCCAAATTTGATAGAGTCAAACAAGGTGAAAAAGGTAAAGCATACTAAATCATGGTTAGTACAATTAACAACAAGCACAAAGAGGAAGGTGAGAGAACTCATTTCTGAATGTAAGCGTAATATAAATGAACATGATACAAAGGTAAAATGAAATGTATTACCTTTAGGTTCATACAACATAATTATCAGTAACACAAAGTTGGTTACAAAGTTGTATTACAAAGCTTGGTTACAAAGTTGTATTAAACTGTTATGAAAAATAATTTTTTTACAAAGATGAAAATGGAATATCACGAACAACATAAGGAATTAGTAAAGAGTTTCTATCAGAAAAATATCAACAATGCAATTTAAAAATTGCATTAGTAAAGGATGTAAATTATATGCTATCCAAGTGACAAATCTTCTAGAGAAAGAAAGAAAACTGAGTTTAGAAGAATTTGTGGTTCTTCGGGGGTTTGAGGATGTATTTGCAGAGCAAATACCTGAATTACCTTCAAGGAGAGAAATATGTCTCTATCGACCTACTACCTATATTTGCACCGGTGTCAAAGGAACCTTATAGGATGAATGTCCTTGAGTTAACAGAATTAAAAATTCAACTACAGGAACTGTTAGATAAAGGATTCATCCAACCAAGTGTCTTGCCATGAGGAGGACCAGCATTATTTGTCAAAAAGAAATATGAAACACTACAATTGTGTATCAACTATTGTTAATTGAATAAAATGATGATTAAAAACAGGTACCCTCTTCCTAGAATTAATAATTTATTTGATTAAGTTGAAGGAGAAAAATACTCCCTAAATTGGATTTAAGGTCGATTTATCATCAAATCAAAATAAAAGATGAAGACATAATTAAAACAATATACGAATTTGTAGTAATCCCATTTGGACTTACTAACACACCGACAAATTTTATGTGATTAATGAACAATATATTTAGCCAGTACTTGGATAAATTTGTATTGATATTTATCGACTATATACTAATCTATTAAAACTTTGAATAAGAACATGAAAAACATTTGAAAATAGTATTACAGACTCTAATAGAGCATAAATTATATGCTAAATCCGATAAATGCAACTTCTATAAAAGAAAAATACAATATTTGGGACATGTGATATTAGAAGATGGTATTGTTGTAGACCCCGAAAAGATTAAAGCTATCATGGAATGGCCTATATATAAGAACGTAGAGGACATAATATCATTCATAGGGATTATTGGTTATTACCGAAGGTTTATTGAAGGGTTTTCCAAAATTGTTTATCCTATTATATCACTATAGAAAAAGGGAACAAAATTTATTTGATCTCAAAAATGCCAGAAAATATTTGATCAATTGAAATGTTTACTAAATACAGCCCCAATCCTTAAAGTGGTTGATCCTTATAAATATTTTACACTTTGTGTAGATGCAATTAAAGAAGGATTGGGTTTAGTATTTTCACAAGACATACACAAAATTTGTTACGAATATCACAAATTGAAGGAACATGAAAGAAATTACGTAATTAATGACTTGGAGTTGGTAGTTGTAATTCATGCATTGAAATTGTGGTGACATTAATTAATGGGAAGGAAATTCCTACTATTAATAGATAACAACAGTGTGAAACATCTATATTTAGTCAACATGATCTCAATGCATGGTAAGAAAGGTAGTTCGCATTTTTAAGCGAGTTTGATTTCAGAGTTTGATATATCAAAGGCAAGGAAAATAAGGATGCAGATGCACTAAGTCAAAGAACTAATGACTTAATGCGAACTAATGATTTCAGATATCTCAATGCATGGTAAGAAAGGTAGTTCACATTTTTAAGCGACTTTGATTTCAGAGTTTGATATATCAAAGGCAAGGAAAATAAGGATGCAGATGCACTAAGTCAAAGAACTAATGAGTTATATGAGTTTATTTTCAGTAAAATAGAAAGTGATATCGAGGATAGAATTAAATTTGCTAGCAAAAATGATGCATAATACATCTAAAAAGTTGAATAGTTGCAGAAAAATGAAGGGAATTTGAATAGTACATATTTCAATAACAACAAAAATGGACTATTAAAGTTCAAAAATAGATTTTATGTACCAAATTGTGTTGAATTAAATATGATAATCCTAAATGAGTTGCATAAAAATTCTTATTCTGGTCATCCTAGATACCAGAAAATGATAACAGCCTTGAGAAAAAAAAATTATTGGCCTAATATGAGATCTGAAACAGTCGAATACTTATCTAAATGCTTATATTGTCAACAGGTAAAGGTTGAACATCAACTCCCGAATGGGGTTACAAGTGGATCTCAATGGATGATAGCTGGAGATAGGAAGCACAGGGATTTATCAACCCATGTCACCAGCCTCCCCTCCCTCCATATTGAATGACCCGCACTCATCCGGAAGTAATGTTAGTGCACTAAACACTCCAAGGTGACTTATTGCATGAACCAAGCTAGGCGTACCAACCAAGGTACCAACACTAGTATAGCAGTCACCTCAGATTTCATGGCATTTTACCTTATCAATTTTCCAGTCACTATGAAGGCATGTTCCCTAGAACGCTATCACATTCCATCTTTTCTTTGTGATCGACTCCTCCTTGTCTTTCTCTTACTCCTAATTGTTTTTCCACCCACCGTCAATCCTCCATTGTTTATACTTCCCAATCCCTCCTAGAATGCCCATACCATGCCCAAAGAGAGGGGAAAATCCAAAAGAAGTCCATTGTATTACAATGCCCTTACTAGATGCAATAGCCTCCCCCCCTCTCAGATTTCCCTCATCACTACAAGCAACCCCGACCAAACCCATAATTGGCCTCAGCAACCCTAAACTCCAACCTCTAATCCCACAACTAACTATGAAAGCTTCCCTATCGAGGAGGAAATTATCCCTCCTGGGGAGCTCACCCCTCCACTCAACTTTCACCCAAAAATTTCCCCTCTCAGAGCCCATACTTCGGATCACTTTTATGGCACTGGAGAATGCATTTTGGAGGAAGTAATTACTCCCAGTTTGAAAATAGATATTCCAACAACAACAACGGATGCAGACTTGGAGATGGATGTAGAAATGATGGAGGAGCCTCCTCCACCCACCTCGCTTTGATTCTCGAATGAGCATATTCAACTCATTTTTTAGTTGCGGCATAAACTTGATGACCAGGCACACATCCAAAAAATCCTAGGATAGAGAATGGACCTCATGTTCGACACAATGATGGAAGCTCCAACAAGCAAATGGTGCCCAACCTATGGCCATAAATGTTTCTCATCTTACAGCGGTCATGGAAACCTAATCCTGAGCTTGCATTTGGACTAGCTGCCCTAGGTCTATGTTTTTATCTTGGCTACGTCAATTGCACAAAGAATTGAGATTCTTTATCAGACGATGTATGTCAGTCTACCATGGCCTCTGATTAGTCTGTCACTATGACCATTTCCATTGTCTTGTTCAAATAGTTACAATTTCTCTTGAATTCTGATGGCCACCTGTCCTGATTTTTGAGATGTGACAGGAAAGATGTGTAACATCTCGCTCTTACGCACACTGAGAAAACTTATTCTTTGAGTAAAATTGCTTTCAAGTGATCCAGGTTATTATACTATTGTTCATTTTGATTATGATTATGAGATATTATGGATTCGATGATATGTTACATTGTTGTATTTACATAGACAGGTGCTATTAATTGGGTTCTCTTGAGTGTGCAGGACTTTGGGCATCAAGGATGCAGAGGCATCGATGAAACCCCTTGGACTCCGGATCAAGTCAGGGAGTGGATTGTTAGGGTTTGAATGTTGTTGATGTGACATATGTACATATTATTAGATGTTATGATGACTGATTATTATTGCTAACAGGATTTGTTGATCGATGCAGGCTCACGATAGCTTATCTACCAGACTCACATTTGGAGTAGAGTGGTCACACATGACAACCAAAGAATTTGAGGGAGAGGTGTGGCAGTAGCCCTGCCACATCCTACTAGCACTCCCGATGTGGCTCGAAATGTAGGTTAACTATTACCTAGTTCGAGAAGACCCACGATGTCATGAGGGTAGATTGTGATAGACGCTCATGATGATTCTAAGGGGTGCGCAATAAGGTAGGGGCCTTATTCCTTAGAGACCCTTAGTCTCCCATAAGATCACATGGCAGAGTATTGACTCCAGGGGTTTTACGTCTACCAAAGTCAGTCAAGAGGCGAGTGGCACCCTTGGAGCACGTGGTGCGTCTTGAAGGGCACATCGCGCAAAGGAAACAAAAAGAGATGAGTGGCACCCTTGGAGAACGTAGTGTGTCTTGAAGGGCACGTCACACAAATAAAAAAGAAAGAGGTGAGTGGAACCCTTGGAGCACATAGTGCATCTTGAAGGGCACATCGCAATTTTAACTGGAAAGTGAGTAAACCTACTACCTAGAAAATTGTGCCTCCTTAGGACCTAGTCAACCTTAAAATAGATGATGGTATGAGTAAAAATTTAATAAATAAAAGTTCCCTTAAAAATTGTTGCCCAACCTAGTGAATATTAAAACCTAGGTCTAAGTAGAACATGTGGTCGAAAAAAAGTTAAATAAATAAACATGTAACAAGAAGGGGGTGGTAAGAAATTCAAACTTATTTATTAAAGTCAAAACTATAATGGAGGATTAAATTTTAAAAAAAATGGGTAATGGTTGTTTTTATCTACATTTGCTAAATTGATTTTTATTTAAAAAGAAAAGAGGGTAAATGGTTACTTGTATCTACACTTTCTTAATTGATTTTTAGTTAAATAGGAAAAAGGGGGAAACTTAAATGAAAAAGGGAAACTTAAAGAAAAGGGGAGATTTAAAGAAAAAATTGAATGTCTATCTTAGTAAGGAATCTAGCCTTTGGGACTTTCTTTTTATGAACTCAACTAGGAATTAAGTAAGACGTAAGTCATTTAAGAATTGTAAGGGAATATTGTAACATCGAGGAGAGTTTTTAGGAATTCTCTTGGTAGGTGAGGAAAATAGGATTATTTAATTAATTATTAAAATAGATTTTCTGGTGCAACTAGGGCATCGGGTGACATGTGTACGGGGGAGGTTTTTTTAAATTAATTAAATGAAAAAGAAATTTAATGAGAATTTGGGAAACTAATTACTTGGAAAACTCTATAAAATAAATGGCGGAGGAGGAGTATGGGATGATTGGGCTTGCGTAAAGTTACATTGCTAAAATTTTATGTTGACTGGACTTTCTCTTGTGGGAGTTGGGATACCCATCTTGGGTAACGAGTGGTAGCTCAACCTGGCGGGGTGATCTGGGTGCTAGCATTCTCTGGTATTGTGTGTGTGGACCCTTTATGGCTCGGGGGGCTTAGGGGGAAGAAGAGTACCCCTAGCTTTGGCTGGGAGGTACCGGTGAGGTCACATCGGTTGCAATGCGGGAACTGGACAGAACAGGTGCAGGACAACGACTTCAGAGAATTTGAATTTGGCTAAGGTACACCTGTTAAATTTGTTACTTGCAATGAAATTTAATTTACACATGTTTATTTTTCTGTACTCGGTTGAATATTCCATTTCCATGAGCTTTCTTGAACATATATTCCTATGGTAATTCTAATCCCCTTGTCGCTTGATTTATTCAGTAAGAACCATTGTTATCCACTGTATCCTTTATTTATGAGTTATTGTCTCTTTGCGTGTGGCCAAAATGAGCCCTTGACTCCAACCTTGCCTACATTCTTGTATCTCCTGCCTGCATTTTCTTTATTCATTGATTGTGTTTTTGTTTCATTATTTTCTTCTCCACGAAGAAGATATGGTTGTAGATTGTGTTTTTATCCTTTTTTTCTGTGATCCTTTAATTTATTAGTCTATGCCTGAGAAGCTGGACAGGATTTGAATCGACGGTTGTCACTCTGGTGTTTAAAGACTTAGATTCAAATGCCCTACTTTCCTATGCATGGATGATAACTGTAGGATCATTCTATACCCAGCAAGGAATTCTTTACTGGGCATTTATTCTCTCATGTCCACCATCGTTTGTTTCTCTGCGTTGATTTTCAGATTTGGTTGGGTTGTCTACGTCTTAATTGATTAAACTTCGATTATACTATGCATTGTTGATTGATTAAAATCTGCGTAAACTCCGTGTTTGATGGTTTAAACTATTATTAAACATTTGCATTTTTTATTGATAAATCTCAGCACTCACACCGTGATTCTCTTGGCATTTTTCATAGCATTTACCCCACAATTTTCTGAGCAATTTACCCAGTTTTGATCCAGCGATTTCACCCAGTTTATCTCAGCTATTTACACAGTACCCTCTCAGCGATTTGGGAGCTTGATTCTATGCGTTTTTGTTGCATGTTTAAATCTATGCATTTAATTTATATCTACATCAATTATACTTGCGTTTAATTTATCACTGTGATTATCTCTGTCGGATGACTGTGTTTTATCTTGCGCGACTAACTGCGTTTTTCGTTAAACTACCCTGCGATTTTCTTAAACCATTCTCTGCGTTTTTTTACTTAACATACTCTGCGTTTTTATAAAACATACTCGGCATTTCATAAACCTTCTTCTGCGAATTCATTTTTATTGGATAGTGATATATTTGTTAATTCCTTAAAAATTGTAAGATTAACATTTTTACCTATTATATATGAGTTCTTTGACATATCTTTTGTTTTTCTAGGAATGTTTGAATTGAATTGAAATATAATATATTTTTGACAGAAGATAATATAATATTCTTGGAAGTGAAAATTCGGGATAGCGTGTAGATATTTTCATCTATAAATGAAGATTTGTTAAATGCCAATTGGTTGTGGGAGCATGGAGGCTTTGTTTATGTAAACTTGAACCCTTTTCATTTAGGATAACTATTCTGGCAATTATTTTATCAAGAATGGTAGAGGTGAAATTCTGGTGAAATTCGTTTATAAGTATGGTAAAATAAGTAGCAGTTTGCTAACTAATCACGAACTGGTATTGTGGTTGATGCTAATTAATTACGAACTAGTATGGTAAAATACGTAGTGCTTTCCTAACTAATTACGAACTTGTATTGTGGTTGATGCTAATTAATCACAATTATGTAGTTGTGTTAGTTATTAGACAATGATTCATTTTTAATAGACAGTGTAATGATAGGCAACGTTTTTTTTTTGTGAATATGATAGACAACGTATTTATATATCTGAATATGATAGACATAGTTTTTATAGACAATGTAATGATAGAGAACATTTTTTTTTATGTGAATATGACAGATAACGAATATGGTAGATATCATTTTTATAGGTTTATCAATGGAATTATCTTTAGACTTGTTAATGGACAGCGACATTGATTGTTGACAACAAATATGAAGGACAACGTTTTTGCATGTGAATGTCAGCGTTTTTGTAGGTGAATGACAATATGGTATTATGGGAATGATAGAGTTGTGATCATTGTTGTATATGAATGCATTTTCATCCAATATATGATTAGACAACGATCTTATTAGACATAGATTTTATTAGATAGCGATTTTATTAGACAACAAATTTATCTGTTGCTAGACAACACCTTTATATATAGATGACAACGACTTTATATAATAGACAACATTTTTTTATATGTAATAGACAACAATTTTATATATGATAGAAAACATTGAATATGATGACAACAATTTTATATATTTTACAGACAATGACATCATGGGTTTAATAGACAGCGATATCATAGGGTTGACAGACAACATTATCACATATTTAATGTACAAAAATATCATGTAATTAATAGACAATGATATCATGTATTTAATAGACAACAAAATCATAGATTTAATAGACAACATTATCATATGGTTGATAGACAGCATTATCCTATATTTTTAGACATCAATATTATGTGTTTAATAGACTGCGATGTTGTTGTTGACCATGAATAGTAATAGACATAGATATCATTGTTAGACAGTGAAATAATTGATAAACAACAATTTAGTAACAACGAATGGTTAGCATGGTATCCCTACGTACTGCTAACTTAATCTAATCTGGATTCTTATCTTTTCTTTTTAAATGGTGAGGGTAAATATCTGTTGATTGTTGATTTCTTATTAATAGATAGCATGTTATTGAAGAATGGATTCTCGAGGGAATATTTCATCGATGGCTAATTGTGTCCTTTAATTGATGTATGTTTGCAATGGAATTTTTTGCACTAGGAATTTAATGTGATGTATGATTGTTATAGTAGTCAAATTCCCTTTGTGTCATGTTGAATTTTTGATCGAGTGCTTGGGTTTAGTCTTCGTGTATTTTTTACAGTTAATTCGGTATCCTAGTGTGTTGGATTTTTCGTGGGTTACTAGTCTAGATATGTTATGTTGCACATTGGTTACCATCTCTCCTACCGCTTGTGACGGCATGATTCTTGATGAGGGTATCATTGTGCACCCCGACTGATAGAAACAAAGGATAACCTATCCAGAGTCATGTTCTTCCTGATGTGGGTGTTATGTTCATTGTAATTTATGTTGGTTTTTGTGTTGTAACTCTTGTTGTGCTTCTTCCTCCCTTGCCACGAAGGTTCAAGTTACATGTGTCCTTTGATGTTGGTTGCCCTTGGTTGAGTTTGATGTTGCCCCATAGATTATTTGTTTTATTTGTCTATTTGATTTCACTTGTTTCGTCCAGTTGCATGATGTGCCAGTATTCTCAATTGTTGTTGTATGTTGCCTGATTTGTGGGCATTGTGTTAATCATCAAGTTGTGCTGATTAACTATTTTCGTTGTTGCCTTACTTCTTACCAAAAAAAAAAAAAAAATTGCATTGCGTCGCATGCAGTCATAGCAACAGGGGTCGTTACAAGATGGAAGACTCTAGATTTTGTAATGACACGTATATTTGTGAATATTAATATATATTTTCGTTTATTTACAAAAATAAAATGGTTGAACATCAACATCCAACGAGTTTATTACAACCTTTCCCTTTACCAGAATGGAAATGGGAAATTGGAAATTATTTCGATCGATTTCATTACAGGTTTGCCTAAAATTCAAAGACAAAATGATTACATCATGGTAGTAATTAATAAATTGAGTAAGTCTTATCACCTCATACATGTGAAATATACTTATAAATCTATTAATATATATTATTTTTTTATGAAAGAGGTATTTAGATTGCATGGGATTCCTAAAATGGTGATTTCAAATAGAGATTTCAAATTTACATCAAACTTCTGGAAATAATAGTTTGCAAGTTTGAGAACTAATTTGAATTTTAGTACAAGTTATCATCTGCAAACATATGGACAAACGGAACATACAAATCAGATTATCGAAGATATGTTACAAATGTACATAAGAAAAAAACCAACTAAGTGGGAAGAGTACCTACACTTAGTCAAATTCGCATACAATAACAATTATCAAGTGTCGGAAAAAATGAGTCCCTTCAAAGTTTTATATGGAAAGAAATGTAAAACTACGATCAATTGGGATAATCCGGTTGATCAAATAATGGTGGGGCCTGAAATTCTCTAAGAAATGGAACACATGGTTAAAAAGGTGCAACGAAATTTAATGGTTGTGCAAGATCTATATAAAATTTATGCAGATCAGAAAAGAAGGCATCATGAATTTAACATTGGATAACATGTATACCTTAAAGTCAAATAAATACATACCTCATTAAATATAGGGAAATATTCCAAGTTGGCACCAAGGTTTTGTGGTCCATTAGAATTCTTAACTTGAATTGGACCAGTGGCATACCAACTAGCACTTCCTGCTAACTTAAAAATTCATAATGTTTTTCATGTTTTATTACTAAAAAATATATTCATGATCCTACTCACATCATTTATTGTAATATGGTGTAGGTGAAACCAGAAGTCGAGTTCCAAGTGAAACCTCTATGCATTATGGACAGGAAAGAAACAATACTTTGAAACAAAGCCATCACCAAGGTAAAGGTGCAATGGAATGACGCAACCGCACTCCTCGGAGTACAATCGCTCCCACAGGATCTTCTCCTCGATGGCCCGAAGAGCCAAAATGTTCTCCAAAACCCCTTAACGGGACTTTCCAATACCCACAACAACTATTCAAAGATCTCCTTCAACAGTCGGGAAATTGGAATTCGCGATATCGCGAATTCTGTGGTCATGTGCCTTATGCCTTACGATTCAATGAATGCCGATACGGGTCAATCGCTGACTTTCTCCCCCTTTCTGTCAGAGTTCTCCCTATTGGAGAAAATCTACTCACGATGTTGGCAAGTTGAAATTCCAACCTCTGAACCCCGATGTGCAGATTTCCCGATACACGTGTGGACCTGACGTCTCCACCTTCTATACTTCTATTGGGTTTTCGGAACTCACGAGATCGCGAGTCCAGATGTTGATGGACTCGGGACTTGTCTTTCCCCGATTCTTGATACGATGCCACCTCTACTCCACCAGCGCCTGTGGTCTCGCACTGCCACGTCACCGTCGGGATATCATGGATCGCAAATCCAACATGCAAGTGTTCTCTGTCGTTGGGAAACCCGATTCTCCGATCCCCGACTCCTCGGGATCTCCTAACACGCATCCTACAAGATCGATGATTCTGAACCTATTGGGGATTCGCTCCTCGTGATATCGCCACTTCCGCTCCAAAAACTTGGTGCTTCAACTTGCGATGTACCGATACGCGATGTCACGGGTAGATCTAACAATCCCTATGACCCCAGATTAACGGATCTACTTCCTCCCGAGCTTCAAACCTATGAATGCTCACATTGTAATCTCCTTGAACCTTTGCAAAATCTAACAGTCCACAGATTTTTGGGAAATCTCTCCAAGGGATTTTAACCGTCCGTCCTTCCTTTGATATCTTCTGCAAGATGAATCAAATGCTTCCTCCATGAAAACTTGTTCGACCGCTCGCCACCGGTGATGCTTCTCTCGGGCCTTCCACAGCAATCCCCTGCACTTATCCTTCAGCAAACTTGTAGGCTTATTCCTCCTGAGCTTGTTCTCACCTTCACCAGTCCTATGAGAACTTTCTTGCCTGCACCTCTTGCGGTAAATCTTCAACACGTCGAAGGGTTGAAGTTGTTCGACTCTGCGCACTCCTGCAGGAGCAGTCTTTTATCTTTCTCTGCTTAGATTAACAACTAAGACTCCTCCCTTTCAGCCTACACCTTCTTTGCACTCTTCAACAACCCTAATCAACTTCAGGGTGAATGAGAATAGGTGTTTAACTATCGAGCCTTCATCAACGCACTCCTTGCGGATGAATTCAACTGCACTCTATGCAGGAATCTCCTGGCTCAGATAGAGAAACAATTGAAACTTATCCTCTTCTCTCTCTCTCGAACTTAAGTTGAAACCCTGAAATCACATGCACAGCATATAAAAAGAAAATGCATGACTAGAAAGAAAACATTCATGATCACATAAACAACATACACAGAGAAACAACACCAGCCATGAAATTGAATCAAAGACTCTCTTCTATTAATTCAAATCTGTACATGGGTTCTGCATACAATTTCTCTGCTTGCTCTCCCTTCTGAATGCTTGATTCTGAATAATGAATAATGTTACAATGTACAAATGAGGGTGTCTATATCCGTTTTCCCTCTCGAACCCTAAAACTGTCTAATCTGGGAATAAAATCCTATCTAACAGCATTAAAACTATTAAATGCCTCATCTACCTAAGGACGAGAGCTTAAAGGCTCAAGGTCCACTATAATATACAAAGGCGCTTCCCATAAATGGTTCATTTATACATTGGCGCATCATTTTAAATGAAAAATCAAAAAGTCTCAGCTGGCCTTGTCCAGCTGTTCATTGTATTTTATGCTGGCTCGCTTGTCTTTGGTGATGCTCCTGCATCATACTCCTCGGCTTGAAAAATTTCATGGGCTCCTGTCCATGAGCTCCTGCACGGTCTGTCCATGATTTTGGATAACTTCTTCTGTTTCCCAACTGGCATCTTCCACTGGGTGATTCTTCCACTTGACCAGATACTCGAAATATTTCTTTCGTCGGGTCTTCTTTCCCACTCGTTTGTCCAGTATGCACTCCATCTGCGGCTTTTCTGCAACTGGTAATTGTTTCTGCCACTGGATTACTGGTTCCTCAGTTCCAGTCTCTGCTTCTCCAGCCCTGTATGGGTATAAATCCGAAACATTAAATATCGGAGATATTCCGATTCCATCCGACAACTCAATCTCATAAGCGTTCTCTCCAAATTTCTTCAGGACTCTGCATGGCCCAATTTTCTTCATTTTTAATTTGTTATATGTTCCCCTTGGGAACCTTTCCTTTCTCAAGTGTGCTAGAACAAGATCCCCAACTTTGAACTGGAGTTGTCTCCGATGTTAATATGCTCTGGGCTTGTACTCCTGATTTGAGTCTATCAGTCGCTGCTTCACCTTGCCGTGAAGTTCCTTCATTGCTTCAGCAAATTCCTCTGCACTAGCACTGCTAGTCGCAGCCTGTTCTGACTCCCTGAGTTCAGAAACTCCCCTCGGTTGTGTCCCATACACAATCTGAAATGGACTTTTGCCTGTACTCCGATTCACTGAATCATTGTATGCAAACTCTGCCTGTGGCAATATGTTGTCCCAGCTGTTATTGTGCTCTGTCACCAAGCTCCTCAGCAAGTCCCCCAGACTTCTGTTCACCACCTCGGTTTGCCCATCCATCTGCGGATGATAAGTCAAACTAAACGCCAAGTTAGTTCCTATATTTTTCCATAGCGTCCTCCAAAAATGACCTATGAATTTTGTATCCTTGTCCGAGACTATGCTTCTTGGCAATCCATGAAGTCTAACAACCTCTTTGAAAAACAAGTTTGCGATGTGAGTTGCATCGCTGGTCTTCTGACACAGAATAAAATGTGCCATCTTCGAAAACCTATCCACCACCACAAAGATGGAATCAACTCCTCTCTGCGTCCCTGGCAGTCCTAATACAAAATCCATGCTAATCGCCTCCCATGGCCTCTCCGGTATGGGTAAAGGCTGATAAAACCCTGCATTCTGCTTCCAACCTTTCGAATGCTGACAAATTCGACACCTGTCAACAAACCTCTTGACATCTGCTCGCATGCCTGGCCAAAAATATGATTCTCTCAGCTTTGCGAATGTTTTGTCGTGGCCAAAATGCCCTGCCAAGCCTTCGCTCTGTTTTTCTTTCACCAAGTTCTCCCTCATAGAGCAAATTCGAATGCATAACTGATTGCCTATGAACAGTAATCCCTCATGGATCATGTAGTTTATCCATGGGCTCTGATCCCTGAGAATTGGATTCTCAGCTGCTTCATACGCTTCTCCGAAGTCTGCATCTCCGGCGTACATGTCCTTCAGGTTTTCAAACCCCAATGTCTTGACTCGGAACTCCTGCAGCAACAAACACTTTATGCTCAAAGCATCAGCCACTTTGTTAGCAGTCCCTGAAATGTGTTTGATCACAAACGTGAAATTCTGCATGTACTCTACCCATTTTGCATGCTTCTGATTCAACTTCTCCTGTTGACTCACAAACTACAATGCATGATTATCATTGTACAATACAAATTCTTTTGGGATGAAGTAATGCCTCCACTTCTTTAATGCCTGTATGATGGCATAAAACTCTTTATCATACGTGGAGTATTTCAGCTTTGCCTCATCCAGTTTTTCGCTAAAATATGCAACTGGCTTGTCCTGCTGACTTAAGACCACTCCTATGGCATATCCACTTGCATCACATTTCACTTGAAATGTCTTCTTGAAATCCGGAAACACCAACACTGGTTGTTCTGTTATCTTCCGCTTCAATAGATTGAAGCTTTTCTCAGCCTCTGTTGTCCAATGAAAAGACTTGTGTCTCTTCTTCACCGTGTCCATCATTGCTGCGCTAATCCTACTGAAATTCCTGATGAACTTTTGGTAGAAACTAGCCAAAACATGGAAACTTCTCACCTCGAAAACATTTCTCAGTGATGGCCAATTCTTGATCACTTCCACCTTACTCGAATCCATCTTCAACTTATTCGCCGATATAACAAAACCCAAATAAATGAGTTCTGTCTTCATAAATGAGGACTTCTTCATGTTGATCAACATCTTCTCCTGCTGTAGCTTCCTCATCACAATGGCCAAGTGTTTCAAATGTTCAGACTTCGTCTTACTGTAGATCAATATATCATCCAGATATACGACTACAAATTTTCCGATGAATTCCCTCAGGACTTCATTCATCAATCTCATGAATGTGCTCGGCACGTTTGTCAAACCAAACGACATGACCAGCCATTCGTACAAACCTTCGTTTGTTTTGAATGTTGTCTTCCATTCATCACCTTCCCTCATGCGAATCTGATGATATCCGCTCTTCAGATCAATCTTCGAAAAATAATTTGCCCCACTCAGGCAATCCATCAGATCATCCATTCTCGGTAGTGGAAATCTGTACATGATGGTAATTTTGTTGATCGCTCTTGAATCGATGCACATTCTCCAAACCCCATCCTTCTTCGGACTTAGTACCGTTGGAACGACACACGGACTCAGGCTTTCCCTGACTAATCCTTTGTCCAATAGCTCCTGGACCTACTTCTTGAACTCCTCATTTTCCTATGGCGTCAATCTGTACGTAGCCTTATTTGGTAAACTGGCTCCTGGTATGAGGTCAATGTGATGACTCACACTCCTCATCGGTGGCAACGAACGCGGTAATTCGTCCACGATGATGTCAGCGAACTCTCCCAGCAGTTCCTGAATCTCAACGGGCAAGTCGTCCACTCTTGTGCTAGTCAGGACAATCCTCGGTTTCCTGACCACAAAGAATTGTGGATCTTCCTTCTTCTCCATCTCTGTGAGAAGCTCCTTCCCACTCATGAGAAGTATGGTGTTGCTTACTTCCGGTTTCACCTCTTGATCCTTTATCGGAAGCAACATATGGGTTCTCCCATCTTTCTCTAAGGTATATGTGTTCATCCTCCCGTCATGAACCACATTTCGGTCATATTGCCATGGTCTACCCAATAACAAATGACATACATCCATGGGAATGACATCGCACAAGACTTTATCATTATATTCCCCAATTTTAAATACAACTAAACATTGTTTAGTGACACTCACCTGATGTCCTTTCTGTAGCCATGATACTTTATATGGACTCGGGTGATCAGTTGTCTCCAGCTCTAATTTCTCCACCATCTCGGTTGAAACAAGATTGTCGGTGCTTCCACTATCCACAATGACCTTGCATTTCCATCCCTTGGTCTTGCATGTAGTTCTGAATAGTCTGGTCCTTTGAGCTGAACTCTCCTGCACCTCTTTCTCCGGTGTCAAAAGTAATTTTTGCACCGTCAGCGACCTCCCACTTTGGTGTCCTCATTCTCAACATCACGCCTCTACGCTTCAGCGATGTGAGCTTCTCCTCTGTCCATTTTCCTGTCTGGACAATCAACGGCTTTATGTCCATCCTTCCCACACATGAAGCACGTGATCACTCCACCTCGGCCTCTTCCTCTTCCTCTGGGATGAGGAAAAGTGTTTGCATCAGCATAATCTCCTCGTTGTTCATTATGTTGTCTCCTCGGCTCAGCATATTGTTGTCCTCGCTGTGAAGTTCCACCTCTTTCAATCTTACCCTGAGGTTTCTTCCATTCCTCCTTGGGCTTCTGATATTTCTCCTGGGCAACTTCCTTGCCTCTGGGTTGACTTCTGCCTTTCCCTCGCTGTCCTTTCTTACGGCTCAGCTTCTCCTCGACTTTTAGAGCCATTTGGTAAGCATCTTCCACCTTTCTGATATTTGTCATGCTTAATTCATCCTGAATGTTGTATCTCAGACCATTCAGGTATCTGGCTACCTTCTCATCATCCCTCTCCCGATGACCTGCTCGGATATTGAGCTTGTAAAACTCTTCGGTATACTCTTTCACTGTCATCAACTTCTGCCTCAGGTTCTACATTCGCCTGAACAGTGTGATCTGATAGTCCCTTGGGATGAATTTTTCCTTCATCTTAGCAATCATTCGTTCCCAGCTTTTAATTTTCTGTTTGTCTTTGGAACGTCTATCTGCCTGTAGCTCGTCCCACCACAATGTTGCATGTCCTTTCAGTTTAGTGACAGCATGCCTTAGCTTTTTATCCTCTTCGATATCTTCATAGTCGAAGTAGGTGTCAAGAGCTCTAATCCAATCTAACAGCTCTTCTGCATCCAGACTTCCTTCATAGACTGGAATGTCCATTTTCATCTTTGAACTCATCCTGGCGATAGATTTGATTAATCGCTCATTGGCTGCATCTTCAGCTGCAACTTCTCCTTGTGGTTCGGCTTCAACGTCATTGTCGGAATCACTAAGGTCCCCTGCACCAGCTGTGCGTCTCTGAGCTATTTCCATATCTTCGAGTCTCGCTCTGAGATCTCGTATCTGCCTTCCCACCTCTGGATTCCCTGTCGGCCTACCTCTTCTCCTCACCTCCCTGTCCTCTGGGTCGGGTGACTGTCTTTCTCTTCTGGGCGGCATGTCGAAATCTTCTTCTCTCTTTGCTACAGAAAACAAAGAGAAATCCTTGCTCTTATACCACACTGACGCAACCGCACTCCTCGGAGTATAATCACTCCCACAGGATCTTCTCCTTGACGGCCCGAAGAACCAAAATGTTCTCCAAAACCCCTTAACAGGACTTTCCAATACCCACAACAACTATTCAAAGATCTCCTTCAACAGTCGGGAAATCGGAATTCACGATATCGCGAATTCTGTGGTCACGCGCCTTATGCCTTACGATTCCCAAAATTTTGATACGGGTCAATCACTGACTTTCTCCCCCTTTCTGTCGGAGTTCTCCCTATCGGAGAATCGCTACTCGCAATGTTGGCAAGTTGAAATTCCAACCTCCGAACCCCAATGTGTCAATTTCCCGATACACGTGTGGACCTGACGTCTCCACCTTCTATACTTCTATCGGGTTTTCGAAACTCATGCGATCACGAGTCCTGATGTCGATGGACTCGGGACTTGTCTTTCCCCGATTCCCGATATGATGCCACCTGTACTCCACCAGCGCCTGTGGTCTCGCACTGCCACGTCACCGTCGGGATATCGCAGATCACGAATCCAACATGCAAGCGTTCTCTGTCATTGGGAAACCTGATTCTCCGATCCCCAACTCCTTGGGATCTCCTGACACGCGTCCTACAAGATCGACGGTTCTGAACCTATCGGGGATTCGCTCCTCGTCATATCGCCACTTCCGCTCCAACGACTTGGTGCTTCAACTCACGATGTACCGATACGCGATGTCACAGGTAGATCTAACGGTCCCTGTGACCCCAGATCGACGGCTCTACTTCCTCCCGAGCTTCGAACCTCTGAATGCTTGCGTTGTAATCTCCTTGCACCTTTGCAAAATCTAATAGCCACAGATTTTCGGGAAATCTCTCCAGGGGATTTTAACCATCCTTCCTTCCTTTGATATCTTCTACGAGATGAATCTTCCTCTGTGAAAACTTGTTCGACCGCTCACCACCGGTGATTCTTCTCTCGGGCCTTCCACAACAATCGCCTGCACTTATCCTTCAACGAACTTGTAGGCTTATTCCTCTTGATCTTGTTCTCGCCTTCACCAGTCCTATGAGAACTTCCTTTCCTGCACCTCTTGCGGTAAATCTTCAACACGTCGAAGGGTTGAAGCTGTTCGACTCTACGCACTCCTGCAGCAGCAGTCTTTTATCTTTCTCTGCTCAGATTAACAACTAAGACTCCTCCCTTTCATCCTGCACCTTATTTGCACTCTTCAAAAACCCTAATCAACTTCAGGGTGAATGAGAATAGGTGTTTAACTATCGAGCCTTCATCAATGCACTCCTTTCGGATGAATTCAACTGCACTCTATGCAGGAATCTCCTGGCTCAAATAGAGAAACAATTGAAACTTATCCTCTACTCTCTCTCTCAGACTTCAGTTGAAACCCTGAAATCACATGCACAGCATATACAAAGCAAATGCATGACCAGAAAGCAAACATTCATGAGCACATAAACAACATACACAGAGAAACAACACCAGCCATGAAATTGAATCAAAGACTCTCTTCTATTAATTCAAATCTGTACATGGGTTCTGCATACAATTTCTCTGCTTTCTCTCCCTTTTGAATGCTTGATTCTGAATAATGAATAATGTTACAATGTACAAATGAGGGTGTCTATATCCGTTTTCCCTCTCGAACCCTAAAACTGTCTAATCTGGGAATAAAATCCTATCTAACAGCATTAAAACTATTAAATGCCTCATCTACCTAAGGACAAGAGCTTAAAGGCTCAAGGTCCACTATAATATACAAAGGCGCTTCCCATAAATGGTTCATTTATACATTGGCGCATCATTTTAAATGAAAATTCAAAAAGTCTCAGCTGGCCTTGTCCAGTTGTTCATTGTCTTTTATGCTGGCTCGATTGTCTTTGGTGATGCTCCTTCATGAGTTGGAAATGCTCCTGCATCATGGAAGCACTTTAGCCATGAGGAGGCTACTTGGGAGTTGGAAGATGAAATGATGAAATCATATCCAATTTTGTTCCAAGTGATGAACAAAAGGAAGGACTAACACTGAGGACAATGTTATATTTAATTGGGAGAGGATGTAATATCCCCAAGAGTTAAACATTTTATTTTAAATAATTTGCATTTATGGAAATTCGTATCTGGTATAATTAA
>JASDQU010220149.1:0-13136 GCA_032191745.1 Picea mariana
CAAATTGGACAAGAGCGTAGGCCTCGTCGTTGCAAACCCAACACAACTCATTTTGTCTCAAACGGACGTCGGGAGTGAGAGATATTGCGATCTATTCATAAAGTCAAACAAGCAAAAAAGAATGGTGCTGATTGTACAGTCCGTACAGGCTGACCTGGCAGAGTTGTACGACCGTACATGTGGTGACGTGGCAAGCATCTGTTGGTTGACAATTGGTCGAATGGGAAGTCGACACATGGCACTGTTTGGGGCAAGTGATTGGGTGCCATGTGGCCCAATCATGGGCTGCCATGTGGCACCCCGGTATTGGTTACTTGTTTGGTTTATTAAAATGTATTAAAGTCCGTGGGGTTCGACCCCCGGACCTCCCCCACCACATAGCGCCTTCGCAACGACCGTCCGACCAACAGACCACTAGATTTTCCTTGTAATGTATAGGCATTTATATTTATTTGAATTCAATGTATGTGTTCGTTGGCGGGGGGTCGGGCCGGGGCTTAGCCCCGGTCCGCGGTCATTTGTTTTTGTACATGCCCATACCATATATACTATGCACCTAACAGTTGGCGTGAGGTTTCAATACATATCCTGTGGTCTTGTTGACACATGTGACCATAACCGGAGCGTGGGGGGAGTTTAAAACAGTTGTAACCGTTAAGCCCTTTTTTGCCAATACGCGCGGTCCTATGACCCATGTGCCCAGGTGCTAGGCGGTTAGGAGATGGCACGCCCGTAACCGTCCTACAGTTTGCATCGTTGGCATGGTTGCGCCCGGTGCTGGGTTTTTATGCTATTTATTGCGTGTGTGCCAGGTTCATTTGACAAGGGTGCGTTTTGTAGATGCAGAGATAGCAAGCTTGAAGGGGGGACTTCCAGGAGGCCTAACTTCTTCGTTTTTCGACCGATTGAGGTGCCGAAAGAGCCCAGACAGGGGTTTTTGGACGCTCTGAAGCCATTGGAGTAGTCGGTTGGTTAGTTTGAGCATTGTAAGGCATGTTTTTGAGCACTTTTGAGAAATTAATAATAATGATCCATTGGAAGCTGGACCAGGAGATGTAGCCCAAGAGAGGGGTGAACTCCTTTATCAATTGTTGTGTTTATGTGCTTATGTTCATTGATTATTCTACTGTCTATGTGTATTTTTGCATGAGTATTCCCTTAATTTATGTGTTGCAAAATTGATCCATTTGCTTTAAACACATAACATTTACATTGCAATAATTTCAAGTATTTCAAGTCTTCTTCATTTTTAGATCACTGTCTACTGCACTTCGTACCCAATCTGCATCGGCATATCCTTCCAATCTTAAGGCCACATTGGTTTCATATCTCAGGCCATAACCAATTGTGCCTTGTAAGTATCTCAATATGTGTTTTGCATCTATCCAGTGTGTATGTTTTGGTTGGATCATAAACTATCTAATCACATTCACTACATAGCAAATGTATGGTTTGGTGTTAACCAGATCAGGGATGATTTTAAGCATGGAAATTTACTTTAAAATGTATAAACCTTGGAGAATATTACTAATCCTTCATATGACAACTAAAAATGTTTGGTGATATTTTTGTAAAAATATTCAAATTTCTAAGGATTTTGTATAATTTGTATACAATTTTGGCGATTTTTAAGGTAAAATAATTTTATCCTATAGAATTTGGATGAATCATTTTTAGAATAGCGAATCATTTTTTTGGAAAAACCATGGAAAATTAGCCCATGAACAAAATTTATCCCCTAAAATCATCCCTGAACCAGATACATCAAAGATCCAATAAGTTTTCGATATAAATGTGGATCTACATCTCCTGAATTAGTGTCACTCATTTTCTTTAAATCCATTACCATTGGAGTAGGCATGGATTTGCATTATGTCATATTGAACTTTTTCAGTATCTCCATAGTATATTTTCTTTGACTTAGGAAAATCTCATATGTTCTCTGTCATACTTCTAGTCCCAAGAAATAATGCATTAGGCCCAAATTCTCCATTTCAAATTTGGCAGTTAATGCTTGCTTGCATTTTGCAATGAGTATCTCTGAACTGGTGAGGAAAAGATCATCCACATATAAGACTAAAATCAGACACTCATTGCCATCAATGTGATGATACAATTTTGTATCAACTGCACATTTTTTGAAGCCCAAACTCATCAGAAATCCATCCATTTTATCGTACCAAGCATGTGGTGCTTGTTTTAGACCATATAGGGATTTCTTCAACTTGCATACATGAGATTTTTTGTTGTGTATAACAAAACCTTTTGGTTGCTCAATATAAACTTCTTCCTCAATTTCACCATTAAGAAAAGTTATCTTTACATCCATCTGATGTAGCTTCCAACCCATGGAAGCAACTAGTGCAATGATGGATCAGATGGAGGTATATATGGCTACAGGTGAAAACGTCTCATCATAGTCTAATCCCTCTATTTGTGAAAACCCTCTATCCACAAATATTTCTTTGTATTTTTCAATTCTTCCATCAACAACATGTTTGATTTTGTAAATCCATTTGGAGGTCACTACAGACTTTCCCTCTGGTCTTGGAATAACATCCCATACATCATTTTTCAATATAGATTGGTATTCTTCAGTCATGGCATATTGCCATACTTGTTCACCTGAGGCTTCTCCATGACAACTTGGCTTTGAGTCAATAATGTGGGTTGTTAGTCCCTAAAGTTGCACTTGACTGCTAAGGGCAAGCTAGGGCATCATCAAATTATTGCAATAGTTTTTATGGATAAATGTATATTGGTTTTTGAAAAGGTTGGAGGTTTCAACAGTAAATGAAGAAAAAGGAAATCAATCTCTTATTGTAAATAAGTTATGATCACACTTACTTAGTCAATGATATTCAATTTAATAAAGCAGATAAAACCATAAGAAGAAAGAAGTATGCAAGTGTCCAATCTGTTCACTCACATAGAAAGATTCTTGATCCTATATGTCATTCAGAAATAGAGAATAAGGTACTCAAAAACAAGTCTTGGAATGGGAAAGAAATTAGTGAAATCTTCACTGCTTTGTCAACATAACAAGATATATTCAACACATCGCAAAGATAACATGTTTTTTAAAGTAAGAAAAGGAAGAATGAGGTAGAGGAGAAAGTCTTCTCATCAAAAGGGTTGTAGAATTGAGTGCAAAATGAAATAGTTTCTGCTTTACAATCATGAAAGAGAGTCTCAGTCTTGCATTCTTGATCTCTATAGAACCCTCTCGGGCCTTCAGAAACTGAATTCCTTCCCCCAACTCTTTACCTTGTAATTTGATGGGCTTAAATATCCTTTTACAAACTAAATGAGATCCTCTAAAACTGGATCTAATGAACACTTTTCAAAAGAAATCTAATTTGATTACAAAAGATAAAATTGAGATCCTATTTTCAAGGGATAGGTATCCCATCTTTAATTTAGGTCTTCGATAGCTTTAGAAGCTGTTGGATGATGATAAGGTTCTTCTAGAACTTCCAATGACATCGGGGGGCCTTCATTGATGACTTGGTAGAAACTGGATATGATCTGGGAGGCTATACTTTACTTTGTACATCTCTGCACTTTCAGCAACTAACACGACTCAAACAGAGCAACCTTAGCTGCCAAAAATCTAGAAATGAGATTTGTTAACTTCTGAACTTATGATGTTGTCATCTTTAGCATTAATGCTCACGAAATCTAGCTTTCCTTCAAAACTACTTATGAGGAGTCTGAAGAATTGACCTCCACTAAGTATTAGTCCTTCCTAATGATTGTTAGCCATATTGAACTTTACTAGAAATATGAGGTACTTCAAAGATGCAGGTATACTTCCAAAGTAGTTCTATCTGTTGCTAATGTTGTTGCCAAAACAAAGCCTTGTTTTCAATTTCAATATATATAGAAACTCATTACTTAAAAGGAGCCATATATATCCTGCCAATGGTAGGAAACATTTTTCAAATAGGACTAAGGAACCTGCCTCCCACCATTGCATATGATTCTATCATCCTTTCATTGAGTAATAAGGTTCCCATGGGCTCTGATCTTATAATATCTTCTTTTTCTGGCAACTCAACCTCCTTAATTTTCCCTTTGATCAATGTTATATGTCGACCCAAAGATGGGTTTCCAGCAACAAGTCTGTGTGCATAATCTACTATTTTCGATGCTTCCACAACATAGACGTGCTTTGATCACTATATCATAACCTGTAGAAAAGGTGAGATTGCAAATGCTAGAAGACAAACAGTCCATATGGATTCAATATGGCCATGGAAAGCGTCCATTTTGAATCAGTTTAGAAAAACCCTGCTACGAGTTCCTTTCTCAAAATAGAGATCTCTTTAATCTCTTAGTGTTTTTCTACAAATAGAAATTTAATATTCCTCCATGTTTCTTCAGACAACAAATCCTTAACAAGTTATGAATCAATCAGAGCAATAATCGATCAAAACCATCGATATCTTGGGCACAATCCCGTTGTTTTTTGTAGGATATAACTAATAAACCGTGCAACTCTTTCCTTGACACCTGAACAATCACTCGGCACCTAGCATAAGGGTTTCTTTCTCGTGGCTTTTAGCTTGGCTGTATTTTCTGAAATGAAGGAAAATTCTTTTATGCATGTCAATAGCCAGACGACTTGGCATTGATATCAATTCTTTCTCATAGGGAACTTGCGCATGCATCTGTTGCAAATCAGGCAGTTGTAACTTCTATGAGAATCGAGTAGCTTGTGTGTTGGTGACCTATGGATTGACTCGTGGTTTGGCTTGTGGCTTGGGCTTGTGTGTCGACATGTGACTTGACTTGTGGCTTGGGCCTATATGTTGACTTGTTCTTTGACTTGTATTGAATGTGCTTTGACTCATAATGTTGCGTGACTAATGTTGGCATATGTGGTTGATGCAAATTTCAGGTTCTTTTCTTGTAATCTTCTGATTGATGGTTAGAAAATGGCAATAAAAAAACTTTTACTAAAATAAATAACTCTGCATAAAGACCTGACAACAAAAGCTAAAATTGGCTTAATGAAATCATTTTTATTTGCTAGAGAAACTGCATTTCAATCCATAGGAACGAATATTTCCATTAAAAACATAAGGAATCTATATATGTCCCAAAAATGAATATGGAGAAGGATTCAAGAAATAATATGATTCTTTATAATGGTGTTGCAGAAATGTCCCTTTTCTAGTAGCATGCCTGTCATGACCAAAAGTCCAAATTTTAATACTGTGAATTTGAATACTAACACTGGCTCCAACTAGGGATGATGCTCTCCCTGTGAGGCATCAAGAACAAGCAGACCACTGTGCCTTTTCCTTTGTGCATCTGTAAAATGTAACCTGGAAATTTTTTTCTCTACAAGCATCCACATTTATGCTATGCCTAGTTCATTGGGCTTGTGGAGTCATTCATACTATCACCAGATCTCTGCAATTGTTATTCGAATTTTGAACACACTACTAAAAAAAAAATTACTGTTGCAAACTAACAAACTGAAAATAATCTTCATACTCGTATGATGAGCTTATTCTTCTTTCTTATTCCTACTTCTAACCAGTAAAAACTGGCTAATCATGTGAAATCATGCTTCCAATGAAGCCATGATAACATCCAGCTGACTGAAAAAACTTCTTATATGGAAATAAAATTCCTAAAATACCTCATGACTTGTACAAGAATTTTAAGTTACATCACATACTTACAATCCCAGACTGTTTTAATTCCAGAAGTTGAAAAACTGAAAGCTTCTGAAAAAACCATCTCTATGTAGACAACCATAGGATCCTGCCAACTGTGATGCATCTCTAGTTGATACAAAAGGTCACATTGTTCCTCTGCTTCACTTATCAAATGATACTTCATTTGTTCTTTTGGAAAGAGAGCATGAAGATTTTCCAGGCATTGGCAATAAAAGGCATCAAGGTTATCCTTAATCTGATCACAAGTTCCTTGAACATAAACACAAACAATTCCATCATGATAGTCAACAAACTGATTGTCATACACCGGATCTGAATGTTCATAGATGATGAACTGAGTACCTTCACGAATATGCTGGTTAGATTCTGTCGCCATAGATACATCAACCTCTAGAATGTCAAGATCATCATCACTATATTCATCATAATTTGGAACAACATGATAAAATTCAAATGACAAAGATGAAGATTTTTGCATATTTTCATCAGCAATATGATCTTGAGACAGATGTGAAAAAACATTTATTTCTTCCTCAACATTATTATCCATGGTATCTTGAAGATCTTCCTCACTAACATGATTTTTATTCTGGAAAACAGAGGAAAAATCTGCTTTCTGCTAAATATTCTTCTCAAATACATCACAACAATTTTCAAAAGGACTTTCAACTGAAAATATTTATTTATGAAATGTATTGAAAGCATCATGAAAACTTGCCAATGAGTTAATACTTGAAGCTGGAAGAGATCTACACCAATCAAGGATTGCTCCCTTCAATGAGTATCTGAAAATTTTGATCTGGACATCCTTATGCACAATTTGACATTCATGAACAAACTCATGAAAATCCAGCAGATGCTCGATCAGAACCTCCCAATATTCTCCTTTAAATGTAGGAAGAAAACCTTCCCATTCATCTCTGCTAAGCATTGGGTTTGGAAAACCAACTATATTCAAAAAATCACAAAAAGAAAACCTTTAAGCAAAAATCGCTTCCATACTTGGGTCCAGTGGAGTCACCTATTAATCTTTAGACAATGGAGTCGCCATGGTGAAAGATCTGCAATCAAGAACATTTCCTCTTCTTATTCACCATCAAGAAGCAGATCTAATCGTTATTGTTCTCCCACAAAATATTTCTTCGCTACTTTGTCCCTGCCAATGACGCCAAAAGATGTTAGTCCCTAAAGTTTCACTTAACTACTAAGGGCAAGCTAGGGCATCATCAAATTATTGCAATAGTTTTTATGGATAAATGTATATTGGTTTTTGAAAAGTTTGGAGGTTTCAACGCTAAATTAAGAAAAAGAAAATCAATCTCTGATTGTAAATAAGTTTTGATCACACTTACTTAGCCATTGGTAGTCAATTTAATAAAGAAAATAAAACCATAAGAAGAAATAAATATGCAAGTGTCCAATCTGTTCACTCACATAGGAAGATTCCTGATCGTAAATATCATTCAGAAACAAAGAATAAGGCACTCAAAAACAAGTCTTGGAATGGGAAAGAAATCAGTGAAATCTTCACTACCTTACCAACATAACAAGATATATTCAATGCATCGCAAAGATAACATGTTTTTTTAAGTAAGAAAAGGAAGAATGAGAGTATAGGAGAAAGTTTGCTCATCAAAAGGGTTGTAGCATTGAGTGCAAAATGAAATAGTTCCTTCTTTACAATCATGATAGAGAGTCTCAGTCCTGCATTCCTGATCTCTATTGAACCCTCTTGGGCCTTCAGAAACTGAATTCCCTCCCCCCACTCTTTACCTTGTAATTTGATGGGCTTAAATATCCTTTTACAAACTAAATGAGATCCTCTAAAACTATATCTAATGAACACTTTTCAAAAGAAATCTAATTTGATTACAAAAGATAAAATTGAGATCATGTTTTCAAGGGATAAGTATCCCATCCTTAATTTAGGTCTTCGATAGCTTTAGCAGTTGGTGGATGATGATAAGGTTCTTCTAGAACTTCCAATGACATCTTGGGGCCTTCATTGATGACTTGGCAATAACTGACTATGATCTGGGAGGCTATACTTTACTTTGTACATCTCTGCACTTTCGGCAACTAACACGACTCGAACAGAGCAACCTTAGCTGCCGAAAATCTAGAAATGAATTTTTTTAACTTCTGAACTTATGATGTTGTCATATTTAGCATTAATTCTCATGAACTCTAAATTACCTTCAAAAATACTTATAAGGAGGTTGAAGAATTGACCCCCACTAAGTATTAGTCCTTCCTAATGATTGTTAGACATGTTGAACTTTACCAGAAATACGAGGTACTTCAAAAATGCAGGTTTCCTGGCAAAGTAGTTCTATATGTTGTTGATGTTGTTGCCAAAACAAAGCCTTGTTTGCAATTTCAATATATATAGAAACTCATTACTTAAAAGGAGCAATATGTATCCTACCAATGGTAGGAAACATTTTTCAAATAGGACTAAGGAACTTGTCTCTCGCCATTACATGTGATTCTATCATCCTTTCATTGAGTAATAAGGTTCCCATGGGCTCTGATATTAGAATATCTACTTTTTCTGGAAACTCAACCTCCTTGATTTTCCCTTTAATCAATGTTATATGTTGACCCAAATATGGGTTTCCAGCAACAAGTTTGCATGCATAATCTACTATTTCTGATGCTTCCACAACATAGACGTGCTTTGATCACTATGTCATAACCTGCAGAAAATGTGAGATTGCAGATGCTAGAACAAAAACAATCCATATGGATTCAGTATGGCCATGGAAAGTGTCCATTTTGAATTAGTTTAGAAAACCCTGCTACGAGTTCCTTTCTCAAAATAAAGATCTCTCCAATCTCTTGGCGTTTTTCTACAAATAGAAATTTAATATTCCTCCATGTTTCTTCAGATAACAAATCCTTACCAGTTATGAATCAATCAGAGCAATAATCAATCAAAACCATCGATATCCTTGGGCACGATCCCATTGATTTTTGCAGGATATAACTAATAAACCGTGCAACTCTTTCTCTGACACCTGCACAATCACTCGGCACTTGGCATAAGGGTTTCTTGCTCGTGTCTTTTAGCTCGGTTGTATTTTTTGAAATGAAGGAAAATTATTTTATGCATGTCAATAGCCAGACAATTTGGCGTTGATATTGATCCTTTCTCACGGGGCACCTGGGCATGCATCTATTGCAAATCAGGAACTTGTAACTTCTTTGAGCATCGAGCAGCTTGTGTTTTGGTGACTTGTGGCTTGACTCATGGTTTGGCTTGTTGCTTGGGCCTGTGTCTCAACATGTGACTTGACTTGTGGCTTGGGCCTGTATGTTGACTTATCCTTTTATTTGCGTTGAATGCGCTTTGACTCATGATGTTGTGTTACTAATGTTGGCATATGTGGTTGATGCAGATTTCGGGTGATTTGCTTGTAAGCTCCTGATTGATGGTTAGAAAATGGCCCCAAAAATTTTACTAAAATAAATAACTTTGCATAAAGACCTAACCACAAAAGCTAAAATTGGCTTAATGAATTCATTTTTATTTGCTAGAGAAACTGCATTTCAATCCATATGCATGAATATTGCCATTAAAAACATAAGCAATCTAGATATGGCCTGAAAACGAATTTGGCGAAGGATTCAAGAAATAATATGATGCTTTATAATGGTGTTGCAGGAATGTCCCTTTTCTAGTAGCGTGCCTGTCATGACCAAAAGTCCAAATTTTAATACTAACACTGGCTCCAACTAGGGATGATTCTCTCCCTGTGAGGCATCAAGAACAAGAAGACCACTGTGCCTTTTCCTCTGTGCATCTGTGCAATGCAACCTGCAAACTTTTGCCTTTGCAAATATCCACATTTATGCTATTCCTAGTCCATTGGGCTTGTGGAGTTGTTCATACTGTCACCAGATCTCTGCAATATTTATTCAAATTTTGAACATACTACTAAAAACAAACTTACTATTGCAAACTAACAAACTGAAAAGAATATCCATACTTGTATCATGAGCTTATTCTTTTCTCTTTTTCCTACTTCTAACCAATAAAAACTGGATAATCATGTGAAATCATGCTTCCAATGTGTTAGCGATAAAAAATGCACTAGTATTTTTTAGTGTTTTCTCCATAAGCTCATTTTTAAATTTTTAAGAAGATCTATCTACATCTTCAATTCCCAATCTTTCTTGACCAAGCTCTCATTGATCATATTTATTTGAGAGTTTTTATTACTCTGTTTTAAAGCCTACAATACCAAAATTCGAAATAAATGACACTTAACCTCTAACCCTAGATCTATTGGCTTTTATATTGTCAAACATTAAATGTGTTTATGTTATGAAGTGGTGGGTACTCCAAGTGATACTAAACTCAAGCCAAATCCCTAGTTCATGTTCACATTCCACTAAACCCATAATAAAGCCAAGCAACATGTTAAAACTATATGTTCTATTCTTATGCTATTATGCTATCTATGAGTCATGCTAAATTCCAAATCTACATGCCAAATCGACAAGTCAAACTTCAAGACCACCAGTCCAGCGTTGAGCACTATTTCTATTTCTCCTCATCAACATGTGTCGATTGTCCAATTGTATAAGTGTATCATGTAGATTTTAGAAAAATATATGCGCAGCTGCCAATTTTGCTAATAGTGATGGTTACCAGCATTGCCAAGTCGATAGGTTAATCTACAGCTAAGTCACAAGATAAATAAGCTACCACATATACCTGTAAATGAATATTTCCAAGCAAATGGTATCAGAAAAAGTGTCAAGGTTTGATGCTCAACAATCGAAATAGAGCTTCCAATGGTCGAAGAAATACCACTATCATGATCGTGAATGTCAGATGAGCGTCCAAGTGTTGAGGCCATCAACTACAAAAACTCCAGACCATAGCTAAGCACCTATCACAGAAATACTCATTCCAAAGCCTAGCATAACGTCAAGCCTGATATCATTACTTTGTAGCTATCTTTTTGTGTTTGAAAATCAGAAAACCGAGTGTTGTTATGGAGCTGTTTCACATGGCAAACTGAGTACCAAGTCACAAAGAGAAGAAACCTGTTCATATAAGGAGGATCGTTTCATATCAGCGCATTTGGCCACGAGTCAATTCACGACTCAATACATCGGGCATAATGCAAAACACTAAATTTTTTCATTTCCATCTGTGTTTGAAGTGTCTTGCGCCCAACAATTGACAATTAGATGATTATCTATTATCTAGATTCTTCAACACCAGAAAACTGGAAACTGCAGTATTAAAGGTGCATATAGAAGTGAAGTGGTTTTGTGAGCATTTCATGCAGAAATGATAGTCTATTTTATCCAATGAGGAATCTCAATTATGGACAAAGCTTAGTATAGGACTTACAGATCTTGATGATGTTTATTCAGCATCAAATGATCGTTGTCATTCACAACCCTCTTCTCAGAGGTGATTCAAAGAAAAAGATGATCTAAAGCTCTGTCGAAGATATTGATCCGTGTGATGAAAGTTCACTGAAATCATTCCTCCTTTTTCCATGACAGATGAAGATAACCTAGAGACATGGAATGTAGATCGATCATGGAGGAGTTTCATTTGGGGTTTTCTAAAAACACCAGAGGATATAGCCAGATCAGGGCCTACGATGCAGAGGATAAATAGATCAGAGGATGTATGTAGATCATACCTGCCAATCCATAGCTACAATCATATGGAGTAGAAATGTCTCAGGTTCAAGCTATAAATCAAATAACAAGCCCCAGGCCATATGCGAGAAGGGGCTACAAGGAAATATCACTACTATCCATAATCGCTAAGCCAGATCAAGAACATCAATTTCCCAAATATTGTATGTGCTGTAGCATCGTTGATGCATACAATGAATTTGATTCGATCACGGAAGGTTTTCTTTTTGGCTAAAGGAGAGATTTCACCGGCACAGGAAGCACATCTACAAATAGTTAGTCATTAAAAAGCAAAGCTTTCACTGGATAATTAGCAAATTTTAAGACAGAATAGCTGGTGAAACCACAGAGAATCAATTTTGAGGATTTAGAGCATGAACAGAGCGTTTTTTGGGTGATTTAAAGTATAAGTTGGCATCAAAAAGTTAATCACAAATTTTGGGGTATTTAGTTTCGAGATTTTGTGGAGATATATGAGGTAAATGTTCACATGGTCAACTAAGACTTTGCTCACTGCTAGTGATAGATTACAGCTACTGAAGACATGTTTCTTTACATAAGAGACACATCAGAGACATAGTAAATGAAGGAGACCAAATGTCGAAGACCAACTTGAAGACAATTCAATTCATATGAAATAGATTTTCATTTATCTTATGGTAATTAGTTTACACTCTACTTTCTATTTTTAGAAATCCAGATCCATTTTTAAGGGATCTAGGATCTGTCGTAAAGGTTATAAATACATATCATTTTGATAGAGGAGGGGGTTCGATTTTGGGTACAGGAACTATACTATTTGTAACAGACTTTTCATATGATAATACAGATCACAATTTTCTCTCTTTATTGATATCGGATTTCCATCCTTTCTTCTATACTTTATTTCAAGCTTGTTTTAACTACTAAATGACTGTCATCTCATTAGTTAGTTCATAGGTTTAACTTAATAGTATTATTCACTATAGGAAACATTTTTCAAATAGGACTAAGGAACTTGTCTCTCACCATTCCATGTGATTCTATCATCCTTTCATTGAGTAATAAGGAAACATTTTTCAAATAGGACTAAGGAACTTGTCTCTCACCATTACATGTGATTCTATCATCCTGTCATTGAGTAATAAGGTTCCCATGGGCTCTAATATTAGAATATCTATTTTTTCTGGAAACTCAACCTCCTTGATTTTCCCTTTGATCAATGTTATATGTTGACCCAAATATGGGTTTCCAGCAACAAGTCTGCGTGCATAATCTACTATTTTCGATGCTTCCAAAGCATAGACATGCTTTGATCACTATATCATAACCTACAGAAAATGTGAGATTGCAGATGTCAGAACACAAACAATCCATATGGATTCAGTATGGCCATGGAAAGCGTCCATTTTGAATTAGTTTAGAAAAACCCTACTATGAGTTCCTTTCTCAAAATAGAGATCTCTCCAATCTCTTGGCGTTTTTCTACAAATAGAAATTTAATATTCCTCCATGTTTCTTCAGACAACAAATCCTTACCAATCTATGAACAAATCAGAGAAATAATTGATCAAAACCACCGATATCCTTGGGCATAATCTCGTTGATTTTTGCAGGATATAACTAATAAACCGTGCAACTCTTTCCCTGACACCTACACAATCACTCGACACCTAGCATAAGGGTTTCTTGATCATGGCTTTTAGCTTGGTTGTATTTGCTGAAATGAAGGAAAATTATTTTATGCATGTCAATAGCTAGACGATTTGGCGTTGATATCGATCCTTGCTGATA
>JASDQU010220152.1:6380-17698 GCA_032191745.1 Picea mariana
TCAACCCCTTCATTTAATTAACACAAATGGTCACTTTTATTAATTCATTTTCATACAACAATTTATAGAATGATTTTTGTATGAATATTTTGGAGTGATGGAAATGAATTTTAAAATTCTATGACATGGGTGTTTTGAAGAACATTCCCAATTAGCCGACACATGAGAAATTTATCGAGAAAGTGTGTGAGGTGGCTGGGACAGGAGACTCTTTGAAGGAAAATTTCCCATATTTTCCTTTCATCATCGGATGCCAGATCAACTTCAGTACATATTACCTTTTCCTAAATGTCTAAATTGACCTCCAAATATATCCTTTGTTGGTGATTATTTAAACTCAACCTGTAAACATTTTACTTGATGGTTATATTAAAATCAGTTCCCTCCCAGCGACTAGTAACTAAATATTTTACTTGGTCTCACCCTTTTTCACATTTGCTTCCTCATTCGACCGAAAAACATCTTTTTGGTCAACTCAACTAGGAGACATTTCGACTTGAGTATTTCAATTCTAGTCGACCCATATTGCTTCAGCGTCGACCTGAATTGTATTTAAGTTTTCTTCGACTTCGACCTTTAGGTTACTTGTTTCTTGGATCGACTCGACCTGGAAGAAAATTGACTTGATAAATTTGACTTTGGTCATCTCAACTTACTTTGGCTGACTTGTATTTCCCAAGTCAATTTTCCTTCGACTTCGACCTTCAGTTGGTCGACTTGTCTTCGATTCATCTTGAAATCAATCAGCTTGTCTTCTCCAACTTCCGTCAATTTGTAGGCTTGCAATCAGTTGACCTGTCTTTGACTCGTCTCGTAGATGATCGATTTCTAGATAGTCAACCTTACTATTGTTTGAATCGACTTGACTTGTGACTTGATGGTGTCAATTCTTCCTCACTAAACATCTACCATTGACATTTTTTATCATCTATAGACTCTTCTTCAATTAAGATTTTATGAATCAGTTTTAATGAATCATGTCTTATTAACTCGTTTTTTTGTGATTTGTATGGATCTATATTGCATTATCCATTTACCCTTTTTATGTGAACAATTTCTTCAAAATTTCTTCTTTTTTGCATGGATGTTAATGACACAATCTCAACCTTATACAATATAGGATGAGTGTATCAAGATCATATAATCTATTACCCAATATTATCTTTTTACTGATATTCAAGTCACCTTCATAACATTATGTCCAATATTGACAATGCTTGACATTCAAGTCACCTTCATAACATTATGTCCAATATTGACAATGCTTGACATTCAAGTAACCTTCATAACATTATGTCCAATATTGACAATGCCTCACATTCAAGTCACCTTCATAACATTATGTCCAAAATTCATAACATTATGTCCAATATTGGCAATGCGTGACATTCAAGTCACCTTCATAAAAATATGTCCAATATTAACAATGCTTCTTAAACCAATCAATCAATGATACTTCACCTATTTATCAAGGTTGACATCAATGAAAACCAAATTCCCAACAATATCACTTTTCCAAAATGGACATCTGTATCATGAGTTATGAGCTCTAGAACATCACTACTCAACAATTTTCGATCTAATTCATGGATCAATCTTAAATTTTGATTTAACTTCATCCTTTTTAGTCCCAAATGTATTATGGAGATGGATACTTTTAGTTTTTATAATGTAATTTATTTCATATTATTAATGTGAATTAAAGTATCTTACAAAGGTATTATATTAAGTCTCGTTCCTTAGGAAATTTCATCACTTACTCACATTTTGGTTTCCCAATCACTGAACATTGATCAACCAAATAGTGCTCAATCATCGCAATGTCAACGCCCAGTCACTGGTCATATGTATTGGTGTGATATGATTCCATGTGTATTAATATGATTGGTTTCCACATGTCTTAGTATAATTGGTTACCATGTTTGTCGTGTGTCCTAGAATTAAATTTAGGAAAAATCTTAAGAGAGAAAAGGATGAGAAGGGAGATGGGGATGGAGAGTAGAGCATGGAAGTATTAGGGAGTATAGTGGGTAAGTAGGTTTGGCAGGGTTTTAGGGTAAGAGGGAGTGTAGTAATTAATGGGGAAAGGAGTACGTTTGGGCTGTGATAAAGGAGGAAGGAGTGTGGATAGGTTCGAGAGTGTGGCGGGTCCAAGAGATCGAGAGTTAGAGGGGAAAGGGGAGATGGGAGATGGGAGGAGTTATGCAGAGAATGGGATGTGATTTATGTGAGGAAAGGCGATATTGGGGAAAATTAAACTAATTAAGGGAGAGTGGGGAGATGATATGGGAGAGGGGATCAGGATCGAGAGTAAGAGGGGAGATGGGTAAGGAGGAAAGGGCTCATAATCCTGCGGGGAAGAAAATGAGAAAATTGAAAAAAAGGTGAAGAGATAAGTATGGAGAACGAGATCAATAAGGATAATGAGAGTAATAAGATTAATAAGGTTTGTGAGAAAGAACTAAATGTTGTGCATGTAAAAAGTGTCCTTCATCGAAGATTGGGTTGTTAGACAAAATTGTGAATATCTTGATCATACAAATTCAAGTTTTGATTTTGTAAAATGAATGACAAATATGATACTAAGGGATATGCCATCAGATAGTGATAATGAAAAATTTCCTCCTTTTGATATCAATTTTTTTTATCATTCCAAATAGTGGAATATCTAGGTGATTAAAATTTTGTTCAACAAGTATGGAATATGGAAGTATGGAGAGCAGATCATAAGAGATAAAATGGCCAAGTGATCTTGGATGTGGGTCGACTTGAACAATTCTATGCCAAATTATTTTTTCTACCCATCTTATAGTTTATGACAAAATGAAAATGTTGTAAGAATATCATGGATTTGTAGTGCTTAGTTTAATGTAACTTAGTCTTGGCTTGCAAATACTAGAGTGGTTGGTGATCTATATGGATGATGGTCTCCTCTCCCATAAAATATTTCTTCCACTTTTTTACATCTTTTTTGAAGGCATAGAGATCCTTGTCATAGGTAGGGAAGTTAAAAAATTCCCCACGAAATACTTCAAAATGATAGTAGACGAGCCTTCTTCTATGCATCAGGAATGCTCCCATGGAATACCCACTTGCATCTGTCTCCACTTCGAATGGATTCTACAATTTTGGTAGAAGAAGAATTGGTGCTTTATTTTTCTTTCTTTTCATCGCATCAAATTCCTTATGTTGATCCTTCCCCCATTGAAAACTCTCATTTTACATTGTTATTGTGTGGGGTGGTGCACCTACTATTGAAAATTAATCTATGAACTTCTGCAATAACTATGTTTCCCAGAAAAAGATCCTAACTTCTGTGCAATTTGTAGGAATTGGCCATTTCATGATGGCCTCCATGTTGGCGGGATCTATCTTGAGCTTGCCTCCACAGATCACATACCCTAAATACACCAAATATTGTTGAGAAAACTCACATTTCTTGAGATTGGCCAATATGTGGTTCCTCTTCAGGGTCTCTAACACCTACATAATATGTGATATGTCCTCCTCCCATGAAGAAGTATAAACCAAGATATCATCCAAATAGAAAGAAACAAATGAATCTAGGTAAGGGCGTAAAAACCCATTCATTAGTCTCATGAATGTAGTCGGTGCATTGCATAAACCAAATGGAATAACCAATCACTCATACAAACCTTTCCTTTTCTTGAAGATAATATCCCAGGTATCTTCTTTGTTGACTCATACCTCACGATATCCTAATTTCAAATCCATATTAATGAAGTACTTAGGATTTTGTAGTTGGTTGAATAGATCATTGATCTTGGAAAGAGGGTACCGGTTCTTTATTGTAATCTTCTTTATTTCCATGTAATCGATACAAAATTTGCAAGTCCCATATTTCTTGGCTATAATTATGATGGGTGACCCATAATGTGAGGTACTTGTTCGAATTTCACCCTACTCCAACAATTGCTACAACTAGTTATTCACTTCATTTGCTTATAGAACAGACTGTCCATAGAACCCAATATTCAATAACAACGAGCCTCAAAATAACTATATTCCATGCTCCACATCTGTCTTGGGTGGTATCCCTTTAAGCTCCTTAAACACTCGTCTATATTCCTGTAGCAATTCCTCCAACTTATGCTTCTTCTCTTTAATACACCCCTCTAGGTATGCCTTCACATCATTGAATCATCATCATAATGATTTTCTCTTAAGAAAATAAACACATATTTCTTACTATAACTAATCAACTTCTTGGCTTTGTTGGCACTTATTAGTGAGATCTTTCACTTTCCTTTATGCACATTCGTGATGTAGGACTTCCCATCCTTGACTACTGGTTGGATCGTTGCATGAAGATCACATCCCTCATATACATGTAAGGGATTCCAAAACACTACTCCACATACATCAAGGGGTATTACGTCTAATTCCACTTCATCAATAAAATCAACACTTACAACAAATTCAATATTATACTGCTTCATCACATTTATCTATTCATCCTTATTTACAAAACCCAATATGGATAGGGGATAGGATGATTGCGAACCTCCAATCCAAGCTTGCTGATTAGATCTGATGCTATGAGATTATCTTGTGAACTAGATTTGAACATATCATATATGCTTGTCATCTAGACCTAAATCTTGATGTGGAATAGCTTGGTCATCTCCTTATCTTCATGTTCATGAAGGCTACTTGGATTCACCTCCTTCTACACAGATGTGCAGACAATATTTTGACAAAACTTTGAGTTACTTTCAACTTGATTACTTAAATATATGGCTAGAAGTTTCTTTTTGTTTCCATCCTTCTTGTGATTCTTTGGGTTCATCTCTCAATGTACTTTCCAACACTTTTCCTCAGTCTTCCCATCAATGTTACAATGATTGCAATGGATTATGGGATCTTTGCATTGATGTCATGTAGTGACTATTTTATTCTTATCTTTCCCCTTTCCACTTCTTCTTCCTCTCCTTAGAATCTTCATGGTAGTCTTACTACTTCAAACCACTTGGTTTCCCCTTATTTTTTCATATCTTTTCTAGGTATTGTGCCTAAAAAAATTCCCCATCCACTATTTTTGTCTTGAAGAGCATCATTGTATTTCATATATGATGGTGTAAAGCCCCCATATACTTGAGGAGTACATATGGGTTCTTGGGAGAGATACCCATCATGATGATCATCTTTCTAAACTCAGTGTTGTACTCTTGCACACTCTTCCCCTGCCTCTTCATGAAATAGCTCCATTGGATCCAATGGTCCTCTACATACTCGATAGGGTAGAATTGAGACTTGATGAGGTTTTTTATGTCCTCCCACCTAGTTACTAGTGGCTTACCCTCCATCATGTGTGTTTATGTATGAATTTCCTAATAGGTTAAAGCATGGATCTATAAATTCAATCAATCAAATGAAATCTTCTTCTCTTCATGTATATGGTGAATGCTAAAATAATTTTGTAGTTATTGTAACCAATGATTTGGTTTTATTGAATCGCTCTCAACTTGGTATTTCTTTATGTCCACTTTTTCTTCCATATTGAGTATGGACTATGAATGGTTAATGACACTCAAACTCGGCTGCTCTTTCTCATATTCTTTCTGAGACTCCTTTCATGAGTCTTCCTAATCTCCCAATTTCCCATCCAAACCGATCTCTCAGTTAGATCCTCTATCATCTCCTAATGTTATGAGCTTTCTTGATACAAATGTCATCAGGAGGTTCATATTACAACTAATGTAGGCAAATTTCACTTTGAACCTCTCAAATATCTCTTCTTCTTGATCTCTAGGATTGTTATGAACAAACTTGTCCAACATGGATAGGGTTTATGTGAGTTCTCTTTAAGCCAATTTCTATATCCTGCAACTTCCCACAAATACCCGAAATAAAAAATTCTTTGAAACCAATATGATCTGTAAACTACCATGGATATTCCACTGGAATAGTTCATCACAACAGATTTGATAAATAAAACTAAAATCTACCTATGAAGGTTAAATTCCTTTAGACTTCTAGAATATTTAGTTATAGATTTTATGCTTATGCATGAAATAGATAAAATGTGGAAAATAGAGAACAATAAAATACAATCACATATCATTCACTAAATGACAAAATTATTTTCTCTCGGAAATGCTTACTAGAGAAAACCTGGCTAGAAGGTGAGATTGCTCCCCTCTCTTTTCTCTAGTATGGAAATAATGCAAGTATAAATGAGAAGAAACTCTCTATGGAGTTATCAGAGACTTGTGGCCTGTTAGGATGCTATATAACATTAACCCCCTATATTATACTCTCTAATTTCCCCCTCCTAGTTTGTTTCCTTAGCTATGGAACAAAATACAATATTATAGGATGGAACCCCATCTCGTGCTAGTGGTCTGATATATAACATATATTTATAGCCATCTAGGGGAAGGTTTTTTACTTAATCAACCCTCAATTAGGATAGGGTTTTGTACCTTCTAGAATATTCTTGAAATTACATGTATGGCTAGTCCCATATGCATGAGTAATGGGGGACGATGTGGAATCCTCTTGTACCATGGTGGTCAACACGATAGGTCAACATGTGGGAGGCATAAAATGTTTACATACGAGCTCAGATTGATGAAATTTTTGCACTATTGGTAAGGTCTCGATGTCGATAATAGTGTTATGAGGTCCTTTCTATGTTGGGAAAGTTTTAGCCCCCAAAAAGGATTTTTATTTCCTTAAAGTGGATCTAGAAGGTTCAAGAACTCAATTTCCAAACTGAGACATGCCACTAAAATGACCTTGTAAGTTGGTTCCTCTAATTTTTTCTACTCTAAAAGCATTGAGATAGATGAAAAGTAATACAATGATCCAAAATAAATCATTAACCATTGATAGAGTTTGAGATATAGTTAAAGAAAGAACACACAAATAAGAATTGTGGGGTTTACCTACATGAACTAATCCTTGTATCCAATTAGAGAATGCCACAAGGAATTTTCTATGAAGTTAATAAAGTATAAAAAAAGAAAGAAAGAAACAACAAAATAGAAGAATTAAGTAGATACCTCAATATCAATAATAAACAAAAATGGTCTAACTCTACACAAAGTAGTTCATAGGATCGATTATGATGCTTGAAATTTAAGTATATTACCCCAATAAAGATATCCAAATATGTGACATCGATTATTTTTCCTTAGTGTAATAATTCATCAACCATTCCACTTCCTTCACCATAACCCTTTCATTTGTCTTAATTTTTTTTATATGAATAATATTTTTTTTTATTTAAATAAAAAGCGGAACCTTTATATTAAACTAGCAAAAAAATACAGACAAATGGCATGCATAGGCCAGCTGTCCTGCCAACATGGGAAACCAGGACAGCTGGCCTGTCCACTGTAATAGCAAAAATTAGGCGTAGAGTTTCGCCACCCTGCCCGAAGGAAACCAGGGATTTTGTTCTGTGTGTTCAACAGCACAGGAAAGACTAGACTAGAGCTAACTATACTAGAAACGGGAGAGTTGTAGCTCTGATACACAGTAATTGGAAAGAGCATAAAAACTATAAGAAACCAGAACCTATTCAGTCGAAATTGCCGCCATTGCCGGGGAGAACGAAGGGTTGTGCACAAGTGGGACATTGGCGTCGTGGAGTAGCTTTGTAGTAGGCCGCGTACAACACGTCCAAGCGCTGGCTGACTCGCATGGCTCGGAAGACCTGATCATCCACAAGGCTGCGCAATTCAAATATCAACTGGAGGTGTTCGAGATGCAGAAACGGCGGCGAAGGTGGCGAGTTTCTTTCTGGCTCCACTCCGTCGTGGCTCGACTCTGGTCCCCTTGTCTTGCAATCCAACGGTGTCCCCTGCTCCTGCTCCCCAGCGGTGAAGTTCGGTGGCTCCTCTTCCACCAAGCAGGCCTCGTAGATTTCACTCTGAGTGGTGGCTACCTGTGGAGCGTTGCCCAAATTGGGAGCAAGCGGCGAGTGCTCGAAGTGCGTCGGAGGATCCCAGTTGTCCGGGACAACAAACATCCGACTCTCCGAAAAATCAGCAGGAAGCGTGATAGACAGGTCCTCCTCCACATATGTTCAGGGCGGCGAGGGTGCTGCAGTGGCGTCGCCTCTACGTGTTTTCTTAGCCATGAGAATTGCTCGGGCAAACTTCTGGTGGTGTTTTCTTCGTGAGTCCGCTGCATACCAGTCAGCACCTCGTCGAGGCCGACCCCGAATCCTTGGCATGGTGAGTGCAAAGGAGAAACCTCCTAGTCTGCAGTGCTGAGTCGACTGCTGCAAATTTGAATGCAAGGTGGAAGGTCTGCTACCCTCGTGACTAGAATATACATAACCCATCGCTGAGAAATACATTAACGCCAAGAGCTTAATGCTCTGGCCATCCGTTCCCTGCCCACGCGCGAGGATCTCCATCGACATTCAGTGTCTACGGAGGTGAGGGCTCTAATAACTGCTCGCAACCAGGAGTAGGGGCCTCCATTAATGGTCGTCTCATTGGCTCCTCCACGTGCCCAGGCTGCGCCTCCACTTTCCCAAGTTGCCCACATGGCACCCCATCCGGGGGTATATGAATAATATTTTGAATACATATTAATTTTTATTTTTTAAGGCATCGAGGTATATGACATTAATACTTTTTCTTTAGTGTAATCATTTATTAACTATTCCACTTCCTTTAGCATAACCCTTATATTTACCTTCATTTCATTTGTATTAATAAAAATAACCATCTTAACTTTTAAAAAGATAATTTCTAAAATCTTTGTATCTTAATGTATTGATGTCATTTTGGATTCGCTCTAAGTGATGGAGAATGAAAAAAGAATATTATAGGGCTTGTCATGTAACACATTTATATTTGTAAGTACTTGGTGTGATTTTAATAACTATGCCATTAAAAATGTCTCTAATGACATGTGTAACAATTATAGCAACATGGAACACAAATCATCTTCCATAAAAAGAGTCGAGATTAATTTAAATGAAAAAGGGGCATTGTCCCTACTCCATCTAACCTAGCATTAACTTCTCTTTCTTCATAACTTTAAATATCAATTTCATAAACGAGACCTTCAATATCTTAATAGTGTTATTGAACATAATTTACATATCAATTTCATAAAAGAGATCTTGAATATCTTTATAACATAATGACTAAGAGATAACTCTTGAATATCCTCGATATATCTAGGATATTTACCTTAATTTCATTTGTATTAATAAAAACAACCATCTTAACTTTTAAAACGATAATAATTTCTAAAATCTTTGGTCTAGGCTAGTAGCTCTCCAAATTCAATTTCGTTATATCTTTCAAGATGAAACATGACTGCCACAACCTTTAACATAGTCTTACTATATAATTGTTATATGATTACGTAATTGTTATATGATTACGTAAGAAACAATTCCAATACATAGTATAACAATTCCAATACATAGTATAGATACCTTTTAATTGTCATAAATCTTACACATTTTCATGACGCCACTCAAAATTAGCCCTAAGCTACCCATGAACTTTGCAAGCAACCAATCCTTAAGTAGGTTTTATGCACAAGTTATCCATCAACGTTGCAAGCAAGCAATCCTCGTGTAGGTTTTATGCAATAAATTTAGGTTTTTCATTATAGTTTCCTCGTCCTTAAATGCATCACTAACTATTTCTAAGATTGTGACATAATGGCCACAACTAGTACAAGTGCACTTGTCAACCCACTTGGAAAATTACAAACCCTTCATAACAATTTTTAAACTGATCGATGCCTTAAGTGTACGTTTTTCATAGGTAAAACAAAACATTAAACTTCTTCAAACAAGATTATGAGAATTCCTTATCAAAGGGGCTTAAATAAAATCATTTTCATCATTACCTGAACTTCATTTCATCAGGTGTAGTAGATGGATTATTTCCCTTCTAATAATCTAAAACACTCCCCAATCTAATATCAAATTTTTTTTTACACATTTATATGAAAAAGTGAATGTTTTGCGTTATTGCTCATAAAGGATCTTCCACAAACAACTCTTGAGATAATCAGCAGAAACTGATTCAAATGAATCTATTTGCCAGTCTGTCAAGGTGTTGATAAAATAAAGTTCACAGCTGTTGTTGTCTAATAACAATTTGGGGGAAGATGTTAGGGAGCACGTCCTATCTAGAAGTTGAGGAAGTTGCAGAAGAGAAAAAATGAAATTGTCATTAGATCAGGCCCGTGTTTATCATACTATGAGCATGCCAAGTGATAAATTTATATTCAATTGTTTATAGGCGAAATATTGTAATTAACTGAACGAATTCTGATGGTAGGAAAGATTTGTTTCCATTTGGTGACAACGAATTCCTCCAAGGATGGATTTGGATCCTATTATTCTACATTGGTTACACCAAATAGACCAAGTGAGAATATGGATAGGGATTGCATTTAATAAACAATTTATTGTAAATGTATATAAATACATGTAAGCCCGTAAAGGAAAAGAGATAGACAGAGTGAGAATTTGCAAGTCTGTTGTAATCTCCATGATCTAAATAATAAGAGAGTCAATGCCTATGCTTGGTGGACATAGCCCAACGTTTGGGTGAACCACGTGAAATACCCGTGTTTATAATCTGTGTGTGATTGTTAATTATCATATATGAATTATGTTTTCAGCATTGACAATTCCAACAAGTGGTATTAGAGCTACTACGTTGGATATCCGTGAGGTGAGATCTGTGGTGAAAGAAGGTGAATTGAAAAGGTGTCGCAGATAGAAATTGAGTAGAAAGTCATCAGCGCTCCCCAGGCAGTGTTAGAGACACGCCAATGCATTCACACTTATGAAATTAAAAAAAAATTGTACAAGAGAACCTGTATCATACACCATAGAGCATCGACACTCCCCCATCCACACTCAAGGAGCGCTAGCACTCCCCCATGAACTCTAAGGGAGCGTTGAACTTGGAAACTAGCACTCCCCTGCCCATTATGAAGGAGCATCGATACTCTTTAAAACATTCGTATGATTTTTCAAGAAGAAAAATTTAAGGTATGTTTTTGTTTTTACAAAAGTGGAAAGGGAGGATAAAATATAGTATTTAAAGGAGTACTTTTTTTTATGTGAGGTGGATCTCACGTGGATGTTATGTTGAAGTGGATATAAAAGGTTTTATGGAATATAGAAAATCTTTTTTTTAACCTCTTGTCGTTATTATTTAACTTTATTTATTAAGGATCTACATTTAATCTTATTTCTAATTTTTCCACATTTAAAAGGGTTTTATAAGCGTGGGTATTAGGAGATTTTTTGTGCTAATGGCTAATATGTAGAGTTCAAAGTTTGAAGTTGAAAAGTT
>JASDQU010220154.1:5616-17909 GCA_032191745.1 Picea mariana
TTGGAGACTACTCCTAGTAGGTTATTATATGAGTGCCCCCCAACATGTGGTTGAGTAAAAGTGCCTCCTGAAGATAGTCCCCAAGATTGTGTAGGGTTTCTAGCAAACGAGGGTTGCCCCTCTGTCAGCGGTGGATTTATGACCTGGGTATGACTGACAAATGGAGGTTTCCCTCTAGGAGGAGCATGAAAAAGGGGATGTCCCCTGGGAGGGGTAGGCCCTCCATGGAAAGGTAGTTCTCTAGGAGGAAAAGGTTCATTAGATGGTGGTTTCCCTCTAACTGGTTGTGTTTGAATGGTAGGAGTCTTCATTCTCGGGTGAGTTGATGTCCCAGCAGGATCATGTGGAACATGTGGAGCTGTAGAGTAAAAGCTTGTAGAAACGGGGGTAGAGAATGAAGTTCTTTGGAGATGAATAGAGGTGATGAGTCCAGCATTAGTATGGACTTGTGCTATTATAACAGTAGGGTTAACAACTTGATCGACTCGATGATTCATGGTTTGACCGGATGGTCCTGTTTCACTAGGAGGGTCATGAGGGTGAAACGACTGTCGAAAGGATTCGAAATGTTCATAGAGATCGCATCCCGATGAAGTCCTCCATACAGAACGAGCAGGTGTGGGATTGGTATTTACTGGAGTGCTATGACAAACAAGAGTCCTATACTCATCACCAAAGATTGGTTCTATGGATCCCATATATGTTTCAGTAAAAATCCTCTCCTGTAATCATGGGATTTCTTCGTCTATGACGTTCCCAAGGGATTCTAAACGAACTAAAAGTGGTTTGAGAGGGGTTAACAACAAAGATGTAGTGGGATTTGCAACTGTAACCAAAGCATCTCCTAGGTTATCTAACGGAGGAGCAATAACACTTCCAACATCGGATTGATTTTCTACCTCTCTATGGTAGTTGTCTTCTGGAGGGCTAGGAGGTAAGGGTTGATAGACTTCTGGAGGCAGCCCTTGTATCCTACATGATTGATGAAGACCTTTATCGTCTACAGGCTCAATTGTGGAGAATAACAGAACACACTAAAAATCTAGGGCCAACTAACAAAAAGAAACAGCATACGCTAAAAAAATTCTAGGAATCAACCAAGCAAACAAAACTTCTCTCGATGATTGTACTAGTTGGTGACGAAATCCAATGTTGCACGATCAAGTCGAGAAGGGGCTGGGATATGGTGAAATAGTTAAAATGGAGACCTGCTTAACAGACTTTCACCTTGGTGCAAGCTTCCACGTAGTAATTGTGGATTTACCCTCCAAGGAACCCAAGTGAGTTTGACCAATGTATGTTTCAGGTATAGTGAGACTTCCCTTCACTGTCACCTTTTGTAAGTACCTAAAGATTATGGCAACTAAAGACACCAATTCGTAGTGAGTCCCTGGGTGGGTACAGTCGCCAGTCTGATCCGAAATGTATGGGCAGGATAACAAGTTCGAAATCAACCCAAGAGGCTCCCACACATAATCGTGGGTATACCTTAAAGTGACCCCCAATATACGATCTGACCACTACAAACAGTTGAACCACGGAGGGATAATCTCCGTAATTCACCCAAATGCGACCTTGTGCATAACCCCTGTGTGAGAGGGGGATCCTAGAAATCCAAGATGACAATTGGATTTGACTCTCCCTAGCTCAGGATGCTAATGTTTGTTTTGAAAACTTTGGAGAGTTGTACTCACAGCCTAATCCAAAGTGCTAACCCTGGTCTACTATTGGTGGAAGATCCTAAAAACAAAAATGGTCTAGATAGTTTTTAATTAGTGTTTATTTTATAGTTGTTCTTTACTCAAAGGGTGCACGAAAGTGAAACTGATAGAATGAGGACTCAATTCCCAAAAAGATGCATGAAAGATGATAAACAATCATTTCTTTTCAATGAATGCCTATTTAAGGAAAGAGAAAGAGTCGTTTTCACTTTCAAACACTAATACGAAATGTCCTCAATCAATTGGTTCTCAATCGAATCCAATGCAATGCTAAACCATTTTCAAAAATGCCTTCTAATATGCAAACCAATCACTAGAATGTATCTTTTTTCGTTTGTATGCGAATGATAATTAATTCAATGCAAAGACTTCTCCTGCTAACTGCCCTTTCAGATCAAGGAGATTCAGACAAGTATGAAAAAATTTTGCACAAACAAGACACCCTCTTGCTACCAAACAAGAGAAAGAAAACCAAAAATGCAAAAGGAAGGAGAAAGATATTGGACAAGATGACCTTAAAGAACCAAATGAGAAGATTCACAGACTCCTGATGTCCTTCACCAGAGTTTCTGCTCAGTCAGACAAGAGAAAAAAACGTAGTGGATTGATTCCAAGTTCTCAACAGGAGAAAAAAATCAAAATAAGGGAGAAGGTCACAAAATATGAACAAAAAAGTGCCTTCTTCTCAGAAAGAAGAGGGTCAAATGTCATTAGGAAGATGTAATGAAGCATCAAGAAGCTGGACAAGGGAAAAAAACAGAGACTAAGTTGCAGAAAACACAATTTTGGAAGGTATTTTTGCCAAGGAGAGGTTGGTGCTCTGCTGTAAGGGCCACCAGAGCATTATAAAGCTCTATATAAGACCTCCAGAAAGTGTTGGCACTCTAATATCAAGGGAAGTGGGCGCAAGGCTTCCCAAAAGCTCAGAACAAGAGCTAAAAAATTGCAAAACATTCACCCAGAATGCATAAAAATTGGTGAAAATGTAAGTGAAGATGGGAGAAGGCTAATGGATCATAAACAACTAGAAAAAGTGATCTGAAAGGCTGTAAAAAGGTAGGGAAAAACCAAGGAAATACAATAGGATTCCTTCCCTAGTACGGTCACCAATTTCTATTGAAGGAAAATCTCCCTGCGGACAAGTAGATCTCCTCTTGAGAGCTAGACTCTTAACTCTTAAGACAAAAGATGCTTATCATTCTCACTGACTTCCTTTTAGATCTAGGTAAACTAATGTGTGAGGAGGAAGGAGAAGAGAAGTACCTTTTACCGGTGTTTGTCCCTGCACGTTCCGAGTTGAGCTCCAAACTTTCGCTCCTCGATAAGCCCTGTAGACAAACAAGATACAACCAACTTCCTACCTTGTTGATATTAGCTTAAAATAGATCTATCTACTTAGAGACAAGTTCATGTGAGATCAAGCACAAACTAGAAAGAAACAAGCCAAGCAGATTATATTTATAAAACAACAACGAAGAAAACTTAGAACCGTAGATGCGAGTGCAACAGCTTCGTCAAGTTCTCCTTGTCTAACCCTTGCTCAAAAGACCCATGATCAGAATGAAAATAGCTTCACTGATAATCCCTCTTCACTTCACTGTGTGTTTCCTATGAGATGATAGGCTTCATGCTTCTAATCCTTCCTCAAGTACCACTTATGAGATCATAAGTTTGGTATCATTCTCAATCCCCCTTTCACCATAAGAAAGCCTACTTATATAGGCTTGGAGAGGCTCAACCACTTGAGATATCTTTGGGGCAAGTTGAGGATTTTCCTCCTTGAGTTAGGGATCTTCCCTAAGATCATGGCTACAATAGGGATTGGAATCCAACTGCCTTCAAATATTGAAGGGATCTTTCCCTCATTCTTCTCAACAAACCAACTCCTACCAAGAATAGGTAGCACTCCTCGAAAAGGGTTGTCAGAGCGTTATAACGCTCCCTAGTAAGGTATAGGGGGGAACCAACACTCCTAATAGCATCAACACTCCTATAGAGGGAGTGTTATAACACTCCAAAATAGTGTATAGGGGGGTGCCAACACTCCTAACAGAGGTATAGGGGATTTCTCCTCTAAAAATTCAAATTCAGTGGTTCTTTCAAATTGCAAGAGGTGCATAACTCTGTTGACCCATTCCTCTTCTTCCAAATCAAGTGTTTGATGTGTTTCAAGTGTCTTTCCGATGTCATTATAGGCATGACATAGTAATTATGGAAGTATGCCTTTCCCGACACTTACGACACTTGTGACACTTGTAATGACAACACTTGCGACACTATCGAAGTGAGTAATTTCGATGTGTAATAGAAGAATGAAGAAAGGATCAGGAAAATACAAAGGTAAACTACCCTTCAAATGTTTCAACTGTGGTAATATAGGTCATTTTTCATCTAAGTGTCCTCACAAAAGAAAGAATCAGACATATGAAAATGAAGAGAAGCACAAACACAAGAAGGTCTATAAAGAGAATAACTTTAAGAAGAAAATACTTTATGTAAACAATGATGATGATCCCTCATATGATGAAAGTAGTGACTCTTATATTGAAGATAAAATAAATGATATCATGCTAATGGATTTAGAAGATCTAAACACTGAAGATACAGGAAGTGAATTCGATGATTGTGAAGCAGTAGTAGATCTTGAAGGATAACTTGTCAGTGCCATGGAAGAGATTGATAGACTTAGAGAAAAGAAAAGAAAAGAAAAACAGTTACTTCTCAGGTATGAGAAAACATGCAAGGAATCATCTGAAGAAATTGATATGTTGAAGGTTAAGTTAGAAGAATATAAGAATATTGAAGACATATTCAAACAACAATTGAAGGAAGTTGAAACAAAAGGTGAAAAATTGGAAGCTGAAGTAGTGACTGTTAGAAATGATCTAGAGAAATTTGAGGCCTTATATTATCAAAATCTGACAAGTATTAACGACTCGGAAGGATTAGCCTCCATTCTGAATCAATAAAGGAATTCAAAGTTAAAAACTAGTTTGGGTTATGAAGAGGGATCAAGTAGTGGTCATCCAAGCAATAAAGAATCCATCAAGTTTGTCAAATCTACAACCATTGACAACAACAAACCTACAGAAAAAAAGGAAGAGAATCATCTGCCAAGGAGGAGTGAAGGAAAAGCTACTAGAACTGAATCTGTAGAACAAAGAAATAATACACCCTCTTCTCAAGGAAATCATCAACATGGAAGAAATTGACCTGGTCAAAGAAGAAAACCATTTTCCAGGTACAAAGATTTTTTCTATGGATATTGTTTTTACTGGTCTAACTTTGGCCACAAAGCTGTAAATTGCTCTTTAAGATTTAGACATGATCAATCAAGAAAACCAAGGAATAAATGCTTTCCACAACAAAGAATGAGACAACCAAGTAACAAACAACCACAGACTGCAAGTCATGTGATGGCTAGGAAAAAGACTCATATTAAGAATGGAAATCATTATGATCCTTTATTCAATGAACTAGAATGTTACTTCTGCCATAATTATGGACATAAAGCTGTAGATTGTCTCTTAAAGAACTATAAGCCAGATTCCAATCACAAAGTTGAAAATGTCAAGGTTTGGAATAAGAATGAAGATACCAAGTGTGGATTAGTGTTGTCATCTCAAAGACAAAAAGACCCCTGATATATTGATAGCGGATGCTCTAGTCATATGACATGTGACAAAAGTAAGTTCCTATCACTCAAAGAAAATAAATCAGGGAGTGTTACTTTGGAAATGATGCTCCAGGAAATATTAGAGGTAAAGATCTAGTAAGCTTAAGTAATGGAAGAAGAAAAGCTCAAGATGTACTATTTGTTGATGGTTTAAAGCATAATCTTCTTAGTGTCAGCCAGATATGTGACAAAGGATGTGAAGTTACTTTCACTGCCAAGAATTGTGAAATAAATATAGTAAACATAGGAGAGTTGATTGCAAAAGGGGTTAGAACTGAAAAAAATGTATATGTTCTGAAGGAAGATAAGGATAAATGTCATCTAAGAAAATTTGATGAAAGCTGGTTATGGCACAAAAGGCTTGGACACCTGAATTTTGATCATATTGTCAAACTGAATAATGAAGGTGTTGTGAAAGACCTTCCAAGAATATTTAAGCCTAATAACTATGTATGTGAATCCTGTCAAATGGGGAAGTTGACTCGTGCTCAGTTCAAATCAAAGAGTTTCACATCTTCAGAGAAACCACTTCAAATTGTTCATATGGATTTGTGTGGAACATCTTGAAAGGAAGGTACTCGAGGAGAACGTTACTTTATGCTAGTCATTGATGACTTCTCCAGACTTACGTGGGTTGTCTTTCTAAGAGAAAAATATGTTGCATTTGAGAAGTTCAAAAAGTTTAAGGCGTTAGTTGAGAATCAGGCAGGAAGGAAGTTAAAGACAATTCTCTCAAATAGGGGAGGAGATTTTTTTCAGGAGACTTCAGATAATTATGTGACGGACATGGAATTAAACGAGAATATACTATTCTAGGTACTCCTCAACAAAATGGAGTTGTAGAACACCAAAATAGATCAGTTCAGTATATGGCAAGGGCTATGATGAGTGAAAGGGACATTTCACAAACCTTTTGGGTAGAAGTTATTCACACGGCTATTCATATTCTAAACAAAGCACATCTAAGGCTGAACAATGATACAAATCCATATGAGTTGTGGTTTGGTCGACCTGCATCAATGAAGCATTTCAACATATTTGGAAGTAAATGCTACATCAATAATAATGATGATCATCTGGGAAAATTTGATAGTAGAGCTGATGAAGGTATCTTATTAGGATATGCAACGAATAGTAAAGGATACTGATGCTTTAACAAAAGGATTCATAAATTAGTAGACTGTATTGATGTTCGAATTGATGAAGAAGCTCTTGCAAAAGATCAACAAAGAATAAGCACTAAGCCAAATGAAAAAGATGACGAGAATAATGAAAATAAAGAACAAAAAATATCAGAGTCACAAGATGATGATGAATCAGGTGGAGAAGGGACACCCAGACAAGAAGAGTCAAGACAACAATCAACATCAAATCCTTCCTCCATAATTACTCAAAAGAATCATCCTAAAAGTAAGATAATTGGTGAGAAAGACAAAGGTGTACTAACCAGGATAAGGATAATCAAAGACACTGAGCAATCACATATAGCTTTCATATCCATGGTGGAACCTAAGAACTTTAATGAAGCCAGTAAAGATGTAAATTGGTTAAAATCAATGAATGAGGAATTGGACTAGATTGAAAAGAATGACACTTGGGAACTCGTTCCTAGTCCAACCAATAAAAATGTAATATGATTTAAATGGGTCTACAAAAACAAGATGAATGAGAAAGGGAATATTGTAAGAAACAAGGCTAGATTGGTTTGCAAAGGACATGCTCAAATAGAAGGACTGGATTTTGATGGAACATTTGCGCCCATAGGAAGATTATAAGCTATTAGAATGTTTCTTGCCTATGCTTGTCATAAACAGTTTAAATTCTATCTGTTAGGGTCCTAGCCTGCACATAGATACATCAATATATTCGGATGTAATAAAGGTCAATATTAATAAGGCCTTTCAATAAAATAGAATAAGGCGGATGTAAGAAGACCTAATAGAAGCTTCCACTTCTAGAAGGATCTTACTCTAGATGCTTCTCTTGATAGACATATTTAGTATAAATAAGGGTTGAGGGTATGAAAACCCTAGCTTGGAGATTATTGTAATAGAGCATTGCTCGACTGGAGGTTGCCCCCTCGAAGAGGCTCGTGAACATTGCTTTCTAAATCAAAGTGTTATTTCTGTTGTTATTCTTATATCGTTTATTTGTTATTGTGGAGATTATGCTGGTTGTATTACTGTTATTCTGCCATTTCTAGCATTTTATTTATGTTCTACATACTTTTTATATCTAGTATATTACAAGTGGTATCAGATCACTTTCCTTGGAAGAAATTGTGGGAATTTTTTTTCCAGGGTAGAGATGTATTTTGGCATCTTTAAGCCATAGAGATCTGTCATTACGCGCATAAACACATAGTTGAGGGATTCATATAAGTAGGAAATACAAGTGGTTCTTAAGCGCACATCTGTTGGCCACCCTTGTAACCCCTTTTGGTACCCCTTCGAGTGGTAGCACATTAGACAACACCTGTGTACGGATCGGCCTAGATTTCCTGAAGCCCTCTTTATATAAACCAATCGGCCGCCTGACTTCTTTAGTGCCACTGAGAACAACACTCGGGAAGATACTCTCTAGTACCTGGGTAGTTGGGTAGTATGGATAAGGGTACGGTCTATCCTCCTTTGTTAGTGCCCTGAGATATTGGGCCGAGTACTACTGTTGGACCCCACACATATATCAGAGAGCTATAGCACAGGGTAAACCCTTGTTTGTAGAACCCTTGAATACCTAACCCTTGGGGGACAGAAACATAAACAAATTAAAACAGACAAGATCTATTGCCACGCAACTGTGTTCGGGTTTCCAAGTAAATACACATTTCTTTCTGGTTAAGAATTTGGGGATTTCATTGCTGCAGTATTCTTCAGACTGGAGTATAACTCTGCAGGTGTAAAAAAAAAGAAGTCTAGAATTTTTTTCACCATTATTTGAGACCTATTCCATTGGATTCATCTCTTCGCCCTTATCACATTCATCCATATCATTTTTTGGCAAAATATTTTGACCCTGCCTGCCCCTTTTTAGTTCACCCATTCTCATGGCCCATACCTGTAGCCAAGACCTGGAAGCTCGCTTCAACACCTTGCAATTTGGTTTCCTTGAGACCCAAAAAGAAGTGAAACAACTCAGTGCTACTGTTGCCTCCATCGATACATCCATCAAGACAACCATAAATACAACCATGTAGTCCTCAATGGAGGAATTCAAGCAAGAAATGACCACCCATCTTGAATCTTTCTTTGCATCACTCTGGACCAAACTAAAGATCCCTACAGATGACCCTTTCTCTGATGCACCTCCAAAGACTGAAGGTGAACATTCCTCCCATTCCCATACCTTTCAGCTCCATCACATTCAACGTGACCTATGCCTTCCACAGGTGGATGTGACCAAATTTGATGGCTCGGACCCCATTAGTTGGGTAACCCAAATAGAACATTATTTCTCTTTATACGACATTATAGATGACTTGTCTAAACTCTGGTATGGTGTTCTCCATCTAGATCAAGAACGTTGGCAATGGTGGCAATGGAGAAAAACTTCCTGTCAAGGGTATATTGCTTGGACCTAATTTGTGACTGATCTTTATGAATGATTTGACATGGACACCAACCATTTGGTCCGTTTGACAAAGTTGGAACAATCAGGAATAATAGAAGACTTCATAGCTTCCTTTGAGCACCTGGCTTTTCGAACAGAGGGCATGACTAATGCCTTCTTTTGAGAGTGTTTTATCAGTGGCCTCGATGATGATATTCGGGCTCATGTCCTCATGGATTGAACCTTGAGTTGCGTGGAGGCTACTAAAAGAGCTAAAGAAGAACAACATGTTGTATCCTCTCAAAACCGAAAACCCTCCTTTATCCCTCACCCTATACTGGTAAATCCCACTACTCCCTCCACCCCATTAAATATCCAAAAAATGATCAGGGTTGAAATGGATGAATGCCAACTCAAAGGCCTTTGTTATAACTGTGATGACAAATATTTCCCTGGCCACAAGTGTAAGGAACAAAAGATTTTTGTGGCAGTCTCTGAGGATATTTCATAAGAGGATGTTGAAACTCCCCTTGTGTCTGAGTCACCTGAAATCACTGACATAACCCCTCCCTCAGACCCTCCCGAAGTGGAACTGGTCATTTCCTACAATGCTCTCACTGGCTTCTCCACTCCCCAAACCTTCAAGTTAATCGGTTACATCAAGCATCGGAAGGTCATCATTCTGATTGATAGTGGAAGCACCCATAATTTTATTCATCGCTGCATTGCCCAATAAACTCATTTCTACATCCATGCCGTCAACAATTTCCAAATCATGATTGCCAATGGTGGTTCCATGAAATGTGGAGGGCATTGTGAAAATTTGCATCTCCAAATCGGTGACTACCAACTAAAATCCCATATGTTTGCTATCGACATGGGTGGTTGTGACATAGTGTTGGGTGCAGACTGGCTAAGAACTCTAGGTCCCATTCTCATGGATTTTAATTCATTAACCATGCAATTCTACTAGGATGGCCACCAATATAAATTCCAAGACATCATTACTAGTTCACCTGAGGTCATTAGTTCCCATCGCATTGAAAAGCTGCTCAAAAAAGGTCATTTTGGTGTCATTGCCCAACTCCATTCCATACAAGCAATAGAGACACCCCTAGTGCTGCAAGAGCTCCAAGCCCTCCTTTATAAACATCAAATGGTATTTTCCACTCCCCAAGGACTCCCTCCTTCCTGCAGTGTTCATGATCATTCCATTCCCCTTGTACCCAGAAGCCTTCCTCCCAATATTCGTCTGTATCACCACCCCCTTTTACAAAAAATTGAAATTGAGAAAATGGTCCAGCAACTCCTTAATGTAGGCATTATCCACCCTAGTATGAGCCCTTACTCTTCTCCTATAGTCATGGTCCTAAAAAAATAAGGTTCTTGGAGAATGTGTCCTAACTTCCGTGCCCTTAACAAACTGACCATTAAAGACAAATTTCTCATTCCTGTCATTGATGACCTCCTGGATGAATTGAGTGGTGCCCAATTCTTTACTAAACTTGATATTCGCTCGGGCTATCACTATATACGTATGAAAGAGGAAGACATTCCCAAGACGACCTTTCAAACTCATGAGGGCCACTATGAGTTTTTGGTCATGCCCTTTGGCTTGTGTAATGCCCCCTCCACCTTCCAAAGCCTCATGAATCATGTCTTCCATCCCTTTCTCCGTCATTTTGTCTTAGTTTTCTTTGATGATATCCTCATCTACAGAAAAACATGGAAACAACATCTTACTCATGTGGATCGAGTTCTCCATCTACTCTCTTAGCACCAACTTTTCCTGAAACAGTCTAAATGTGCTTTTGGTGCCTCAGAAGTAGAATACTTGGGTCATTTGGTTGGCAAGGAGGGCGTCAGGGTGGATCCAAAAAAGATTGAAGCTATGAAAGACTGGCTGCACCCAAAGACTCTCAAAATCTTGTGTGGATTTCTGGGCTTAACATGGTATTATCGCAAGTTTGTTAAGAATTATGGAAAGATTGCAACACCTCTCATTGCTCTCTTCAAAAAGAACTCTTTCACTTGGAATCCAGCCACTGCTCAATATTTTCAAACCTTGAAGATGACCATGTGCACCACTCTGGTTTTGGCCCTTCCTAATTTCACAAAGACCTTTGTGTTGGAATGTGATGCCTTAGGGAAAGGAATCGATGTTGTCCTTATGCAAGAGGGTCGACCTTTGGCCTTCACCAACAAACAACTATCTAAAAGGAATCTGGGAAAACCCATTTATGAAAATGAAATGTTGGCTATTCTACATGCCATTGATCTATGGCACCCTTATCTCTTGGGGCAACATTTCCAAATTAAGACAAACCATCAAAGCCTTGAGTACTTTCTGGAACAATGTGTTTCCTCCTCGGAGCAACAAAAATGGGTGACTAAGCTCTTTGGATATGATTATGAGATCATTTACAAGAAGGGAAAAGACAATCTGGTGGAAGATGCACTATCCCAAAAATATGAAGAAGAAGGATCCCTTTTTTATCTTTCCTTCATTGTACTAGATTGGCTCCAAGCTATGCACCAGGAATGGCTACAAGATCCCAAAAGTTCGCATCTGATCTAGCAATTGTAGACCAATTCTCCAGCTCCCCCAGGGTACTTTTGGCTCCAGGATGAGCTTCGATACAAAGACCATTTGTATTTAAGAAAACAATCAAATATTAAATCCACGGTACTTTCTGAGCTTCATGCTACACCCACAGTGGGGCACTCCGGGTTCACCAAAACCTATGACAGGGTCAAACGTTCTTTTTTCTAGGATGGTCTGAAATAGGACATCCATAATTTTGTTGGTTAATGTGAGGTGTGTCAATGCAAGAAGGGAGAAACAGTCAAATATTTAGGCACACTACAACCGCTTCCGATTCCACCTTCTATTTGGAAGGATATCTCTATGAACTTTATTACCAGCTTACCCAAATCAGGAAATAAATCAGTCATAATGGTGGTTGTCAATCTCCTTTCCAAGTATGCTCATTTATGCACTCTTCAACACCCATTTACTACATCCACGGTGGCTCAAATTTTCATGGACCAGGTCTTCAAGCTTCATGGAATGCCGCACTCTATTGCTTCTGATCGTGACCCAAATTTCACAAGTAATTTTTGGCAAGAATTGTTTAAGCTACAGGGCACCCAATTGCATCTCAGCATAGCTTATCATCCCCAGACTGATGGTCAAACGAAAGTTGTCAACAAGTGTTTGGAAACATATCTGAGGTGTTTTGCCTTTGAAAAGAAAAATCAGTGGGCTCAATGGTTACCCCTAGCTGAATGGTGGTACAACACTTCCTACCATATCGCTACATGCATGACTCCTTTTGAAGCGGTAT
>JASDQU010220156.1:22727-32928 GCA_032191745.1 Picea mariana
AACAGAAAGAAAAAGAAAAAGATGAAAAGAAAGAAAAAAGAAAAGAATAAAAGAGGGCATAAAAGAAAATGATATGGCCCCATGAAATAATGATGACTCATCCATACAGTTTAATCATGGTTAAATCTTTTTGAATTTATGTTTATAGGCTTAGTGAATAAGACTTGGCTAAACTGTATATTCTTAGCCAAGTAGATAGGTTAGTTAGTGAATAAATTTGATCAAACTATTTAAACTTGGTCAAATAGCCCCAGGGTAGATGAATTTCTTGGCCCAACAGTCTAATATGGGCTAAATTTTTAGGTAGGTAGGATAGGACATAGGCTAGCCAGTTTTTCCTTCAATAAAACATGCATGATGTTTGATGAAAATTCATGATTTTGATGTTTGAAGTGTGTTTCCTAACCCCATGGTGACAAAATGAAAGGGAAGTAGTGCAAAAAACCCACAAAAGAGCATTATCCTAAGTTTTCGCTGCACATTTTGAATCGCACCCAGGAATTAAAGAGTGCACATAGATCTACGGTTGATCTAATGGCGCTTAGATCTACGACTGAAAAGAAATTACGAACCCTGCCGACCGTTCTATCTTTAATGGTGGGGGGGGGGTACGATATGGAGTTTAAAGAGGGTGCATAGATCTATGGTTGATATAGTGGCACTTAGATCTACAGTTGACAAGAAATTTCGGACCCCCCCGATTGTTCTATCTTTAATGATGGGGGGGGGGGGTCCGATATGGTGGTATTTCTAGGCGGGCCCCATCCTAATGTGGAAAAAATCCATGATGTTGGACCCCCCTTGCTCTAAATCGATTACTGCCTACCCCCCCTTCCGATATACCACCATACTAGATTTTCTATACCATCGCCGCCTCATGACATCACATTCCACTACCACTTATCCCTGGTCATATCCCATTACTTTGTCAGCGTACCTCGTCCGCCATATCTCATTTTCCCCCACTCATTACCCTCCACATCACCCTCACACACCCTTAACCCGTCACTGGCCCATCACCTCATTCCCAGATATCCGTTGGAAAATTAATACAGGCTAACATATCCGTTAGCTTGTTGAACTATCCCCTATTCTCAATGGATACCCGTTTGCCCAAATCTATTCCTGTTCCTCCGCCATTGTCACACTTCTCACACTCTCTGCACACCAGAAGATCATTTTCCTCACCATTTTAGTCAGTGATCCAACCATATCCATTACCCGCTAATGGTTTTTGTTTCAAATTGCAGGTACTTATTGAAGTGATGGCACCAAAGTCCAAATAGTTAGAAATCGAGGAAAATCCTTTCTTACCACCTCCCGTCGATCTCGACTGAATCCCTCTGGCTGACAAAGACTACCACATCTCTGAGCCAAGATGTGATTTCGATTTCGCTGAGCTATATTGGTGGCTCAGAGACATTTTCATAGATCAGAGTGATGGGATTGGACTATGGGAGTCCAATCTTCCACTCTACATGTTTCCCCAGATTCATCACTTCCCTGAATTCGCTCTCAAGTGCCAAGCACATTACCTTCCCGACTAGATAACTATCGTGTCATCCTCCAGAGAGACCCTATTCTCTATCACATCTGAAGCCATTGAACATATGTTGCAAATAACTAGAGCCTAAGCCTTCTCTCCTTTAAATTTTGAGGTCCTAACCGACATGTATCAGAAGTTGTCTTTTCTGCAGAGAGCACAGATCTTCAAACTGTTCCTCCCTGAGAGTGCCCCAATACCCAAAACCAATCCCCCCTATCGATCAACGTTTTTCTTGGTAAAATGAAATGAAATCATTTCTTCCCTCTGTAGCCTACTTGGATACTACTCAAACGAATGGGTAGATGAGCTGATCTTGGGTTACTTATCTATCCTTTCCACCGAGGGAAGCCCCACAGTGCAATTCAACTACAAAGTTTTCATGGCTGACAATATTCATGATTATTTGTTCAAGTTTCCCACAGAAGGCATGTTCCGGTACTCCTCAGTACTGGCATACATGTTCATGTTCTATCAAGCAGATAAGTTCCTTTTCCCCATGTAGAAGTTGGACTAAGATGGAAAGTCACAACCTGCCACCTCTTGGACTTCATTACTGAGAAGGAACTCAACAAAGTTCAGTTTCAAGCAATTCATAGAGCAGTTTTACCACCCAGTGGTAAGTATGCTCAATGGTAGGCAATAGCAGAGGATAAATGAAGAGATCCAAATAATTCTACACCTCTCGGACCTCGCCAATACGAGAGACTGGTATCTATATTAGAATCACATGGAGATCAATATATGGATGTGAGTTAGCTCCCTATAAGCTGCACAAATACTTTCCTGTTAGAATATTTGTATTGGAGTACATTACGCAAATGATCAATTCAGATGATATACATTTTGTATCTTTGAAGAAGAAACAACAACTGAGAATTAAAGGACAGATAGGATCCTTTATTTGTAACAATCGAGCTGTCGGGGAAGAGGCAAAGAAACTACTCAAGGAAATGAAATTTGACATTAGTTTCCCTTGGAACTATGATCCATGTGGGGTTATTGCAGAAATGAGATTCAGGAATAAAAGTTCCCCATACTCTCATGTGCCCAAACCAGAGATCGAGAAGTTTATGAATCAATCAGAGTGGGAGGTGAACACTCTAGAAGAAGCATAACCACAATCTCATCCAACCATTATTTCACAAACCACTACTACATAGGTACCAAAGGAGAAAATACCTAGAGAGGATACCTCCCCTTCAATCACTGAAGTCTCAGCTGAAGATTTCCAGGTATATAAGAAAATGCCAAAAACCAGTCATACAACTAGCAGGTTTGGTGAAGAAGAGACCTAGTCCACTACAGTCATGGAAGGATATCGTTCACCTCCTGTCTCAAGAAGCCAGGAGATCATGTCTACTTATTCATCCAAGAAGCTGACTAGCACCTCATTGATCAACCAACCAACTCAAGGGGCTGCAAAGTTGAGTATTTTTGAGAAATACGATATGATTAGGAAGAATACTGAGAGGTTGGCCAATGACACTTATGCTCAATTATGGAAACAAACATCAACAACATAACATAGGCTGCTCTCTGCTTTTGACATAGAGAAGGGGAGAATGTACATGGCATTTCTGCAGGCACAAGTACCTCCGCCAAAGGAAATCACTGACTACAAAAGATCAACACTTGAATTCGATGCTAAAGCTGTACATCCAACTAATCAGATGGATCTACACAGGTAGACTAGAGAAATGGTTTTCTCAACATTGGCCAATGCTTCCACTATTGCTGCAAAATTACAGGTTTCTCTGAACAATGTTCAGACTCAATTAAAACTCGAGAAGGTGCCATCTTTTGCAAAGGATAAAAGGATTAATTCTTTAGAAGAATTGGTGCTCAAAATTGGGTATGACCCCTCAAATGTGAAAGCAGCTGAGCATATTCTCAAGAAAAAGAATGATGACATAGCATCTCTGAGGAAGCAACTAAAACTACCATCTACAGAAGACTCACAGGCCAAAGAGATGGCTGAGACAGAAGGTTAGAAGGAGGAGATGCTAAAGTTGATCATGGAACAAAATGCACAAATAAAAGAGATGGAAGCAGAGCTGGAAAGGTTAGTAAAGGAGAAGGAACATGCAACACCTATGGAAGTCATCCCACTGAGTGCAGTTCCCCTCACAGGATTTAGCACAACAACAACATCAACAACCACCACTGCAGAACTTTCATTAGCTGCCCTAGTGACAGTTCCAGGGATATCTGAAGATTTAGCAACATCAATGGGGAAGATGCCTTTACAAGGAAAGAAAATTAAAAGATTGGAATAGGAGATAGAGAATCTCCAGAAGATAAAATCTTCTTTCCAAACTAGTTACAATATAGAGAGACACACATCAGAAAAACTGAAGTAGGAGATTCAACAACTGTAGAAGAAAACAGTTGTGGGAAAAACACTGGTAGATGCCAAAGAGAACATTTGGATGGATATCTTAAAATCCATAAATGAAATCTGGCCCATGGTGCAAATCATGTTCGAGCAACACGAATTGGTGTTAAGGAGCAAGCAGGCCATCGACAAGATTAAGGGAGAGTTGGGAGAAATGCCCACAGAATAAAATGAAATCATCAAGTTTCTCAATTCAAAACCTAAAGAAGAGCTGGAAAACCTGAAGATTGAGGATAGGATAGAGACTATCCTTGAGGTCAAGAGAGTTCTAACCAAAAGAGGACTAATGTTGCAACTGGAGGAGAAATCCCAAATCATGGATATCGGAGTTCATAGATTCTTCAGCAAGACCGATGCATTATAGAAGAAAGGTCTTCCTAGTTTACTGGTTCTAAATGACAAGTTGATGACACTTTCTGATTACAAGCAAATGATTTCCATGGTGGAAAAGGACATCTCCAAATTCTCAGGGATACAGGGAATCATAACATGCAAGGCATTCCTAGAAACTCTACAGTTGGATCTCAATATCCAACATGAAATCAAGTATATTTTTATCACCAAACCGACTTTTGCCAAATATACCGAGATGGATGAAATCTACCACAGGCTACTAAAAGTCACCATCCCAAATCAACAAAGATGGGAAGAGTTGTGCAAATTGATCGAGTAAAATATGAGGTGGACCTATAAGTCAGCATGCAGAACAGTCAAAGTCAAGTTGATGACTCACCGACAACTTCCCCCAAAATTAACATGAAGAATTCGACAGATCATAAGCAGTTCCTACAATTTTGTATTCTGTTATCTAGTTAGTTAGCATGATATTTTTCCACATCCTGATCATTAATGACGGGATCAATTGTAATCTTTTCTATATATACTTCAAATTTTGAGGTACTGAGGGTTGATTTTTACACCTAAGTAAGCTGTAAGCATTGTAATTTTTCTCAGAGACCTACCAGTAAAAAAAAGGACATTTCACAGAATTCCCGCGTGTTAATTGTTGGTGATTTTTACTCCTCTTCGTTGAATGGTTTTTCTTTCTTCATTATCATCTATTTTTTCTATATCTGATCATTTAAAAGAAGTTAAAGTGCAGAATTTATCTTTGTATACTCTGTTTCTAGCTTTTAAAGATCTAAATGTTTATCTTCTGACGCTATGATAAATAAATTCTTAAATGCTTCTTTGTTATAATTGACTATCTCATCTTTTCTGCTACCCATCATTTTATTCTAAAGGATCTAACAATTGCATTATCCTACCCTGTGAAAACACCTTATAAAATCTGTTCTTTGATTTCAAACTTTATAAAATGGACCCCATAGCCCAATGGATGCGTAAACCATATTTCAACCATTTTATAAAAACAAACAACATTGTCTTATTCATTTAACTAGCCTAATATTTGAAAACCTAAAACAAAGCTAAATCTTATAGAGAGATCCCTCTCTAAAACTGGCAGGGCTAGATCCTAGTTTCGAATTGGTTGGATAAAGTTACCTCTAGTAAATTTCTTCTTCATCACGACAACCTTTAGGAATTTATAGAGCGATAACACCTAGGGCCATGCCTAAAGATAATCTCCCATTCTGAAGAAAGTTTTTAACAAAGGAGTCAAAATAAAACATCACGTGTCATGATTTCTCTTCCAGTTCAACATTTCTACATCACCATTGTACGACAATCCATGTCGACATCATAACTTTTGCTAAAAAATGTATTAACGGACGTTGTATAATAAAAATGCCGACACCGATCCACTTGTTTAAACCGATGGACTGATAGGACATCGACAGTATGATGGGACACCTTCGACGAAAAATATGATCGTATTTTGTTATTTAATAGGCCAATTAATGCTTTGATCAGCACATGTTACTATCCCACGCACCGACCAAATAACAGGAGTTTGAAACCGCCGATGAACTATGTGGTACTCCACTCCTGTGCCACCAGCCTACAGTTGCATTTAATCCCGAACATGATTTAGATCTTGTGATGGATTATGCAGGCCACATTTATGCCCTGATTTCAAGAACTGACGTGACGAGGTAAGTACACTCTATGTTTAAATTGTAAATACAATTTCGAATGAAACATTCTATACACAACTCTTTCATTCCCAGAGCATTCAAAGGAGCGAGAAAGTGTTTCAAGAGCTCATAGTCGATTTTCAGAATTCTAAACCAGGTTAAGCTTGTGTGAACAGAAGGTATGAATCGTCTGTATCATTTCGACAGTCACAATTGTCTATATTTTAGTATCATTTCTACAAGTCGGTATCTCATTCTGTTCTTTGTGCAGGAAAAATGCCTCCAAGGAAGCCAACGACTAGGCGCTCGCCGAGAGCACCAAAATTGAAAGAAGCAGAGGTCGGTGAAGGGTCTTCGCCCAGAGCTGCTAGACAACTTAATTTTTCCACTAAAGTGGAACCATTCATTCGAACGTCTACCAAAAAGGCTTTTTCCCAGCCTCCTTCATTCGAATACACATAGGCAAGCACTGGATCAAAAGTGGTGTCCTGAAGTGGGGAGATTTGTTTAACAAAATCAGTCAGGAAGATTACCCAAAGTTTATACCACATAATGACCTAGACGTTAGAATGCTTGATGACCAAGTATTCTCAAACATTCGACGATATTTCCTGCACATGGTAGCCTGTCAAATCCCTGTCTTACCTTGCATTGAAACTCTGGGGTGGATAATCAACTACACGAATGCGAAAAAATGCGTGGTAAATGATGACAATGGCTGATGTGTTGAGGTTTTTCTCCCAATAGAGGTCCAAAAATACTACAAACTCAAAGACCTAGAGGAAATGTTAAATACCAATTTTGTGGTAAAATTTTATGAGTTCCATGACACCAGCTTGTTGATGGCCTCATGGTGGAAGGAGGATAAGAAGTTTACAAACAGGAGCAATGACTAGTATGGTATGACCAATCTTAGAGAGCCATATATTAATCTGATGGCTTTGATTTGCCTATTATACGGGGAAAGGGATTGCACCAAGTTTTTGGAAGCATGGATGCCCCTGACATACACTATGGAAATCTTTGGTAGTAGCTTCAACTTGGGAGCGATCATTTCGAAACACTTGAGCACCAACATATTGCAAGCCCAAATGCTAAAGGATGGATAAAAGATATATTTTCACATGACATCATACTTATTGGACGTGATATACACAAGGAACGTCTTCGCATGCATGAATCTCAGCTGGCATGTTGTAGAGCTACCTGTGCATGTCTATTTCAACATTTTGTGGGAGAACAGATACAGGAGATATTACACCCTCATAGGTGATGAATTTATAGATCGAGTCTATTTCATTCTTTTTAAGAAAGAATGCTTAAGGCTTACGAAAAAAACCAAGAAAATGATTTCAAAAGTAGGCCACTAGTACCTGGAAGAAATCACCACCTATATTAGAATGTTTGGGGCCAATGGCGCTCCACATTTACCCCCCACTCATGTCCTGGACTAGCTCATTGTGGGAGAAATCTATTATGAAACCATTCTGCAAGGCTATAATGCCACTATGGTAAAGGACAAAAAGAGAGTGTCCATACCCTATAGCTTTCATGTAGGGTTTTACATGGTAAAAGATACTGCAGAAGAAAAACAAGAGGGTTTGAATTAGTTGGAGTATAGATTCCCCATAGGTCGATTTCACAAACATGACCCAAAGGGCCTAGTACTGCAACATGCATCACATATGTCTTCCTGCTGGGCGTATGCCCATGATAAGTTTGAAGATGAAATATTTACAGAAGGTGCTCAGGACTGGGAGGAGGTGCTCTAGATAAATGCTAACCCCAATATGACGAGATTTAAAGCCATGAAAATGGATGAGAAGGATGAAACGATAGAACACACAACTCAAGAAGCCCTGAGGTTTAGGGAAGAAAATAAAGCAGTAGAAGCCACAAAGACACATAAGATAGGGATGTTGTTGCTAGAAGAAGCCCAAAGAGTCATCCAAAGGTTATAAAATGACCCCAAACTAAACCCTTTGATAGAACCCATAAAGATCATTCAGGTCGACACAATCGATCTCAAAGAAGAGATAAATGGCTCAGAGACAACTCCACTAGAGGAGACTGCTCATCTAGAAAACCCAGGCATTATGTCACAACAAGAAAGGTCGTCGGTTGCTGCTATAGTGAAATTGGGGGAACAAGAACATCAAGTGGGATAGATGTGCCTATTTTCCTCATAGACCTAATTACCATATATGATGATGAGGAAAGATCGGGGGTTTCTCTCATAACCCCAATACCAATCATGGAGGAGAGAGAACTAGAGGAAACATCTGCTCTAACTCCCAAATCTTTGACCTTAATTCCCCAAGAAGGTGATGACAAGGCCGTAAGTATTCTGGAAACTGAATTTATCGACCAATCGAGAATTCATCCTAAGAAGGACAACTCCAAGGAGGATTTGGGCTCTGGTGAACACGAAGAAGAAATAGAACGATTAGAAATCGACATATCAATAGCCGAGACTCCACCAACCAATGAACCCCAGCAAGAGTTCGAGTCACCAGGACATACATAAGTTCCCCCTACTAAAGAACTACAAGAGCCAGTCATATAACACATATATATGGTAGGAATCCTAGGCAACACTTTGACCTGGGGAGATCAACATATTCTTGAGCCAGTGGATGAGGCCTTCGATATAAAAGAGATCTCTTATGATAGAAATAGGAAAGATGTGATGAGAAGGACAACCAAGAAAAGGAGGCTCATGCTTGATAACACACTCCTCATCACCACAAAAGAAACACTTCTCAACATAGAAAATGCTAAGACAACTGAGTTGATCGGGGCTGGAATGGATATAACTAATACAACGCTGGATAGAGAGAAAAGGGATGACAAGAAATTAACAACCACAAATAAGGAACTGGATCATCTACGCCATCTAGCGAAGTATTATTAGGATTCAACGCAGGAAGTAGTATTCTCGAGGAGTGAGTTTAGATAAACATATGCACAATTCACAAGTGAAAGAAATCTCTTCACCACATGCATAGCCGATTTTCAAGAGGATACTCTCATGGGGCTGGAAACTTGTAAAGACATGAAAATATGGTATGTAAAGAAAAATCAGGCCTTAAAGCGGATTGACTATATCGGTGTGGTACAAAAAGGACGAGACTAAGAAGAGCATGAAATTCAAGTACTGATGGATAGAAACCTCTCCCGAATCAAGAAGGTAGTTGAATACTGGGTGAGCATGGTCCAAGAACCTTAGTGGAAGATATAGGAAAGGTGGGGAGAGTGCGAGAGAAGTTGGGAGAAGATCAATCAAGAGATGGAAAACATTGATCTACTAGAGTTTGGCCAACCAGAAAATTTCACCGATTTGCATGACATAGTCAAACAACATGCAAAGCAATACTCAGCATGGGAGGTAAATATCTCACAGATTTCAAGTATGACTCCATGTCAAGTAAATAAGTTTGTGGAACACCTAATCAAATCCCTCGTAGTTCTACAATGCTTAAGTGTTAAGCTCATCAGGTATAGAGAATGAGCAATGGAGATAAAGGAAGTCTTCTTCGCACCAATGGATTATCATAGGTTTCCATATCATGCAAACACATGCAAATACCTTTTCTTCAAGTGGGTGGAGTATGAGAGAAATCATCCACTACAGTAAAAAATCAGATGATCTCAAAAGAATGAGGAGATAAAGTATGTCATGTGTCATTTTGTTTTTTACTTAACACAACTTTTAGTAGTTATTTTTAGCTTAGTGATTCTTTATAATTAGGGAGATCGACCTCATGAAAAAGGTCGATGGTTTTGGGAAAGACCCTTTTTTTTAGAATTGTAAAAGAATTATTTCTGTGCGACTTTAATTAATAATTTTTGTTTAGAACCAAAGACAATTTTTTCATCTAAAGTGTCAACTTGATTGGATCGAGGAGGGATTGTTTCCGTCTTTGAGTTTGATAGTGCTGTTGTATTGAGTAAGAGTTGTTGTATCTATTGTTAAGTTATCTTTCAATACTATAATAGTTCTTTTGTTCTAGATGATGAAAATAAATCGACGTGTTGATATGTGATTGCTAGTAGAGCTAAGAGAACTATTTTTCTTACACTCATCTTTGTTACGTGTGTGTTTTCCTTTATACAATTGTTATCTCAGTCAATGATGAATGTCCACAAGTAAAAGTATTATTGCTAAGCTTGAAATAGGTCTGATTATCGTTGTCTACACGCTGAGGTATAAGGGTTATC
>JASDQU010220157.1:3437-17912 GCA_032191745.1 Picea mariana
TACCGAATATCTATATGCTTAGATCTATCATGAAACACAGGATTAATCGATATTTTAATGCAACTCTAATTATCACAATGAATCACTGTCAGATCTAAATTAGAACCAAACAAACCAACCAATATATTTCTCATCCAGATAGCCTCACATGCATCTTGACTTGCTTCCATGTATTTCGCTTCTACTGAACTGAGTGCCACGGATCTATGCTTCTTATTGTACCAAGAAACTGCTATAGATCTGTTACTAAAGATCCCCCCTGATGTGCTCTTTCTGTCCATTGGGCTTCCCGCCCAATTTGCATCCATGAAGCCATGCAACTTCACCTCATTTGTCTGTCTGTACCATAAGCCATACTCAGATGTGCCCCTCAGGTATCTCAGGACATGCTTATCCGCCTTCCAAAAGATCTTGGTAGGCTTAACCATCGCTTGACTTAGCTGGTTAACCTCATAGCAAATGTCTGGTCTCGTGTTCACTAAATATATTAGCGAATCCACTAACTGTCGATGGAAAATAGCATCCACTACCTCTCCATAAGTAGCATCCTCTTTCCTTCAATTTCCTGGAAGAGGAGTATTCATGGATTTGTAGCCCTCCATATGAAACTTACTCAATATATCCCTTGCATACTTTCCTTGAGACACAAAAAGTTCACCATCTCGCTTCCATATTTCCAATCCAAGGAAATAATGAAGGAGGCCCAAATCCTTTATCTCRAACTCCTTTGCAAGGTCCTCCTTGCATAAGTGTATCAACCGCTCATCACTAGTCAGTATTAAATCATAAAAAAAAAGAACAATGATTAAAATCTTACCCTCCACCACAATTTGGTATTGGTTTGCATCCGCTTCACTTTTGGTGAAGCCCAGTCCGATGAAATAGTTTTCTATCCGAGTGTACTGTTAGGACCCTATAATGTACCTTTTTGCTCATACTTTTTGCTATCATTACATCCTTTTCCCACTCACATTTAAGCCTACATTATCACCTTAATCCATTTTTCCAAAGGTATATAACGTTTCTTCTCTTTGCAATATGTTCAATTTGTTTTACATGTAATTTTACATTATTTTCATACTTAGCCATTAATCAGAAACATATAGTTTCTAAAACAGTTTGAAGACTGCAGTTAATATATCATTGCTGCTTGAAGACCACATTGTTGAAATAGTCAAATAGTATGCAAATCCCGTTGCTGAAACAGTCCGTGATTTGCGATGCTGAAACAGTATTTCACATACAGCAATAACAAGAAAAGATAATTAAAAGAGCTATTACACTGGCCGCAACAGTTGTACCTCAAGCCAACACCATTACAACCATCATTGTTGCTTGAAGACCACGTTACTGAAACAGTCAAACAGTACGCAAATCTCGTTGCTGAAATAGTCTGTGATTTGCGATGTTGAAACAACATTTCACATACAACAGTAACAGAAAAGATAATTAAAAGAGTTGTTACACTGGCCGCAACAGCTGTACCTCAAGCCAGCGCCATTACAACCACTGTAACAGCATTTTTCTACGGAAGATCAGAATATCTTATTCCAGCATAGAAGATTAGATCATACTAAGAATAGGATTTGTATGTACACATTTAATTTTATGCTTAATTGTATTAAGAGGATTCTCCTCTTTAAATAAGGGAGAAATTAGCATTAGAGGGAATTACAGAAGGCTTAGCTAGAAGGGAATTACAGAGAAGGAGCGTGTTCACTTTTGATATTGTAACTTGTCACATTTGACAGATGAATAAAAGATCATTTTGAGCATTTCTTCTTAGTTCCGTTCATTTCTAGGGAATATTGTGAGAAGGAGAGGGCCCACCTTCTTCACAAGATTCACCCATTAGTTTCTGTAGTGTGTTAGTATTGTTTTTATTCATACCTTGTTAAAACTCTGTTTTGCTGAAACTCTGTTTCAACTGATTGTTACATCATTTTCATACAATTCATTCCTAGGTAATTGTTGATCATTTTGGTTGGTGAATCTGTTTGTAGAATGAGTTTATGAAAGTGTGATAGTCAAAGACAGGTGCTGAAGATTCCTACTTTGGGGAATAGGGTCTTGTTCTCTGTTACAGAATAGTTAGTCTTCTTTGCAGTATGCTGAAAGGTTCCTTTTTCCTAGGTTGTTGTTTCTTAATGTAATCTAGGATTCTTCTGATAATTATTTTCTTCTGAATCTTAAACTCTGCAATAGATAGATTGCTTTTACTGTAATTCAGAGTATAACTTCAGTCTGTTCAAAACAAGGTGTGATTAGTGTAACTTTTACTACAAGTTTGGATTGCTTTTGAGATTGAGCATATACAGTGTGTGATTGCCTTTGAAATAAACATACTTCCCTAGGTTGACAATTTATGTAGCACTTGATTGTTTTAATTAATAAGCAATTATAGTGACCAACATGTACCAAGCACGGGGTTCTTGCTTCAACCCATACAACGCTCTTTTGAGTCAACACACATGTGACTCGCTGCCAAACGTCTCAAAACCTTCTGGCTGCTCAATGTACACTTCTTCCTCAATGATCCCATTGAGAAACACATTTTTTACATCCATCTGATGAATGCGCCAGCCCATTTGCACTGAGAGTGCAAGGATGGATCTTCTGGAAGAGTACCTTGCGACAGGTGCAAAGGTCTCATCATAATCTATCCCCTAGATCTGTGAGAAGCCCCAGGCCACAAATCTGGCCTTGTATTTCTCCACACTCCCATCAACAACTTTCTTTACATTGTAGATCCATCTCGAACCTACCACTGATTTTTCGACCAGTCTTGGGACAATTTCCCATGCACTGTTTTTTACAATGGAGTCATACTCCTCCACCATTGCATCAACCCAAGTGGGATCCTACACTGCTTCCTGAAAGGAAGATGGTTCAGTCACAATACATTTGCTCATGAGAGCCATGTATCTAGTGAATCAATTAGGAGATTATCTCTATCTGCGCTGTGAAGTAGGGGATCCTACATTCTATGCAACATCTAGTGTCAATCTATCAGCTTATGTAGTGCACTTTCTACCATTTATGATGGATGGCTCTTCTTGAGTGGCTTCCTCCACTCCATGAACCTCCTCATGTGATTGATCNCATACTCCTCCACCATTGCATCAACCCAAGTGGGATCCTACACTGCTTCCTGAAAGGAAGATGGTTCAGTCACAATACATTTGCTCATGAGAGCCATGTATCTAGTGAATCAATTAGGAGATTATCTCTGTCTGCGCTGTGAAGTAGGGGATCCTACATTCTATGCAACATCTAGTGTCAATCTATCAGCTTATGTAGTGCACTTTCTACCATTTATGATGGATGGCTCTTCTTGAGTGGCTTCCTCCACTCCATGAACCTCCTCATGTGATTGATCCACATCTTGAGACTCATCTTTGGGAACTAGTAGCTCCTCCTCTGCATGCAAGTCTAGCTCCCTCTCAAGTGACAATCGCATGGCTTTCCCCTCATCAAATTTTATATCCCGTCGCATAACAATCATCTTACTGTTATGTAGATACACACGATAATTATGGGGTGTTTCTGTGTACCCCACAAATATCCCAACTTCAGCATTCGGCTCCAGCTTCTTCCTAGCATCCTTGGTCACATGCACATAAACAGATGAGCGAAAAATATTAAAGTGTGAAACATCAGGTTTCTTACCAGTGAAAGCTTCTTCATGTGTACTCATGTCAAGTACTCTATGAGAACAACAGTTTTGCACATAAACTACAGTGTTGCATGCTTCCACCCACAAATGCATTGGTAGGCCCTGATCATGCAACATTGCTCGTGTTGCACCCATGATCATTCTGTTCTTCCTCTCTGCGACCCCATTTTGCTGTGGGTTATGAGGCGCTATGAGCTCTCTTTGAAATAATTCTTTGCTGTAGAAGTCTTTGAATTTGTTAGAGATGTATTCTCCACCATTATCGCTCCTCAGAGCTTTCACTTTCTTCCTCGACTCTTTCTCCACCAATGATTTAAACTCAAAGAACTTTGAGAATGTTTGATCCTTCTTCTGCATGAAGAAGATCTAGCATTTATGAGAAAAATCATCAACAAAAATAACATAATACTTATGTTTTGTTGCTGAAGCAACCGAGAATGGTCCACACACGTCTGTGTGAACTCTTTCTAGGATTGGTGAAGCACAGTTCTCCTTTTCATGAAAGGTGGAATTTACATACTTCCCCATGGTGCAACCCTTGCACTGATATATCTGAACAAGTGTTCCCATTGGAATTCCAGTAGATATTTTCTGCATGATTTTCAAGGCTCCATGATGAAGATGGCCCAATCGCCTGTGACATAATTCGCCCTCATCCCGGCTCATCACTTTTTTTGTCTTGCCCATCATGTAAGCGCAGCCATCTACCTCCAGCTTGTAGAGATTCTTAACTCGAATCCCTATCTTCTTGACTTGACCCGTTGTTCTATGTCGTAGGAAAGATTTTCCATCACTAAAAACAACGTCATAGCCTCTGTCCTCCAGCATTGCGACTGATACCAAGTTTTTCTTCAGACCTAGAACATGCATAACATATTTCAATTGAAATGGTTTACCTGACTCCCTCTGAAACGTAATGGTACCAATTCCATTCACACTGTATCATCCATTGTCACCCATCTCTAAATGAATTTTGAGATATTTCTCCTCTAAGTCAATGAAAAGGTCCTTATCTCCCGTCATGTGGAAGGAAGTGCCACTATCCAAATACCACACCGATCTCAATGCAGTTGAAGCCATGCATGCGATCAAAGAGAAGTCAAGTTCAAATTGTGAGGCAAGGACCTCACCAGCTGCAGTTCCAGCAACCTTCTTGTTCTTCTTCTTCTGCGGACAATTAGTAGAGAGATGTCCATGTTCGTGACAGTGAAAACACTTCACTTTTGACAAATCCAGTTTCTTGACTTTAGACTCAGATTTTGAATGGGATTTCTTCCCCTTCCCTCTCCTTTCCTTGGCAGCCAAAGCACAATCCTCTTCATTCTCATGCTTTGATGAATATCCATCTCTGGTGTTCCACCTGAACTCCTCTTTCACTAGATCCGACCATAGTCGTTCCCAAACTGGCAATTTTCCCCTTCCATTGACAGAGTCTTGATAACTATGCCAACTCTTGGGAGGTCCTAGGAGCGCCAAGCTCACCAAATCATCATCAGCGACTGTTATTCCCACACTCCCCAGTTCATCTCGACATTGGACAAACTTCATGAGATATTTTGGAATGGAGTCGCCCTTATCCATCTTGATCTTCCTGAGTTTATCTTTGAGCGCCAATTTCCTATGGTCGTTGTTATTTTGGAATAGATTCGTCAAATACTTCCACATTTCATATGGTGTGGCTTTCCCATAGAGCTTTGAGACAATGTGGTATCGTACTCCTTCCAACAAGATCCTCCTCGCCTTTGCCACTTTCTTTTGCCATGCATCAAGATTTGCAGCATCTGGCTTAGGAACGTCTTTGTCAATGAATTCCTTCAAGCCATTGTCTTCGAGGACTACCTCCATCCTGTACTTCCAAGAAATATACTTCGAGCTTCCCTCGAGTGCATTCTCTAACCTCAATCCATTGAAATCCATTTTGATCTTGAATCAGTTGTAGCACCAAGAAAATCTTTCTGCAAATTCGAATTCTATCCAGTCACAAACTCAGCATCTGCTTCACTTCTGCAATTTCCTGTGCTCTGATACCATGTAGAAATTTTAATACAAATTATGTATTTCCTGGATTCTCCTAATCTAACAATTATATGCCACTGTTAAATACAAAATCGCTTCTACAAATATTCTTGTGGAATTTAAAACACGATCGCCAATTGGAATATCAAGAAGAAAGATCAATCACACATAACACAGATGTTTTACCTGGAAAGCATAAAGCTAAAAACCCCACAATCATATATTATGTTTATATCATGGATCATGAAACAATCTCATACAAAACTCTAATCCAAGAGCTCTCAGTACAATAACAAACGTCTCACACTGTCATACAAAAATTGGCAAATGCATGTGCCAATTTACTGCCTCCAGATAGCCTACCTCCTCTACGCAATCCCTGCTAATGGAAAACCCTGCAAATGAATTTGAAATCCTCTTTCCTAGGCTATGCATTCCTCATGGGCACATCCATTGTGTGTGTGATTGCATGAGTGCACTCACTCAAATCACAATTGATAGTCAAACTGTCCCTTTCACCTGTTATCTCAACTGGGTCTCCACTGGATCTGACATGCATGTAGTTAACAGTGGTAAATCTTCAGTTGCATGTGAGATACCTGATTGTGAATTAATTAATAATTAATTCACTGATCTCTCACTAGTGTAAGTTCAGTTACAACTAGTACAACTGAGCTTAACTCACTTAACTGAGTTAAACTACTTCATAACTCGCATAACTACACATCCAACTCTGTNTAACAGTGGTAAATCTTCAGTTGCATTTGAGATACCTGATTGTGAATTAATTAATAATTAATTCACTGATCTCTCACTAGTGTAAGTTCAGTTACAACTAGTACAACTGAGCTTAACTCACTTAACTGAGTTAAACTACTTCATAACTCGCATAACTACACATCCAACTCTGTTACAACTTCGAATCACTCAGATACAACTAATTCGACTTGGATGTCCCACCAGTCAACCTTTGAACTCAAATTTCCTATAGCTAACTGATTTTCCATTTCAGTTAACTATTTTCAAGTAATTATGAGATAATAGATTAATATTTATTGTCCAATTTATTTAAGGGAAAAATAAATTAGACACACATTTCTTGTTGACTTTTCAACAAAGGACATTAGACCACCTCAGCGAGATTGGGACGACAAGCCCAAACTGGATGAAGAGACCAGGAAAAAATTGAGGAAAAATAAGTTGTGTTTTAGCTGTCAGGAGCCATGGGCACCAGGGCACAGGTGCGTTAGGAAGGACAGAATGGAAAAGGCCCATTACATTGAGGCATACTCTGATAGTGATAGTGATGAGGATTAGGAGGTGGAGCAGGCACAGGATCAGGGACATCCCGCTTTAGGAGAGGAGTCTTCACAGGTTGGGGCTAAGGACCCAGTCATGGCCTCGATGTCAGGATTTTCAAGATATCCTACCTTCAAGTTCAGAGGTGTCCTACAATGGCATAAGATGACAATATTGATCGATGGAGGAGCATACCATAACTTCATTGATGGTAACATGATTGAGAGGAGAGGAATTTTGACAGAGGAATTCGATGGGTTCACAGTAGTGATACCAGGAGGCCACCAGATGGGTTGCACCAAGTGGATTCCCAAGCTCATAATAACCATGGGAAAATACTCAATGACAAATGATTTATTTATGGTGGACATACCAGACACAAATGTAGTATTAAGCGTTCAATGGCTTTACTCTATTGGGAAATACACTACTAATCAGAGGACCATGGAGATGGAGTTCATAGGGCCGGATGGAAAGAAAGTGGTCCCATGAGCCATGAACTAGTACCCACCGAAGATTGTGTCATCGCACAACATGGAGGAAGTTATGAGGCATGGTGATATAGAGTGGAATGCAGAGTGTTTTATTTCTGACAGAGAGCCACCTGACCATCTATAGCAGCTTCCAGAGGACTTACAGGTATTACTCTGTAAACATCATAAAGTATTTAGTGACATTCCTCCTAGAATTCCACCTGATAGAGGTTTTGATCATATCATAGAGCTAGAGGAAGGGGTCCAAGCAGTTATCACAAACCCCTATTGGCACCCTAAATTTTACAAGGACAAGATTGAAAAAAACATTACAAAATTATTGAAAATGGGCCACATCCGCCCTAGTTCCAAGCCATTTGCCTCTTCCGTTGTCTTAGTCAAGAAGAAGGACGGTACTCTATGGATGTGTATTGACTACAGGGCCCTAAACAAGAAGACAATCAAGAATTGGTACCCCATACCTAGGATCAATGAATTAATGGATGAGCTCAGGGGAGCCAAATTCTTCTCGAAGATTGATCTTCGATCAGGGTATGACCAGATCAAGGTACGAGAGCAGGACGTACCTAAGACAACCTTTAGATGCCACTATGTTCATTATGAGTTTCTGGTCATGCCATTTAGGCTAACTAATGCCCCTGCCACTTTCCAGTTGTGCATGAATCATGTGTTCAATAAGTAGCTCAGAAAGTTCTTATTAGTCTTCTTTGATGACATCCTCATATACAATAAAACATGGGATGACCATCTACGACATTTGGATGAAGCACTTGGTATTATAGAGAGTCACCAGTTGTATGCAAAAGAATCCAAGTGTGAATTTGGTATGACAAAGATGCTCTACTTGGGGCACGTGATTGGGATGAACAGGGTACAGGTGCACCAAGAAAATATTAGGGCGATTATTGAGTGGCCAACTCCTAGGAATGTGACTGAACTGAAGATATTTCTCGGTCTTTTCACTTACTACAAGAAATTTGTTAAGGGATTCTCATAGTTGACAGGGCCACTGACCGATCTCACCAAAAAGGGGGCTTTGTTTTGATAGAGAAGGCCCAGGAGACATTCGAGAAAATGAAGCAGGTGATGAGCTCATGCCCCGTTTTAGCACTTTGTGATTTCACTCAATCCTTTGTCTTGGAGTGTGATGCTTCGGGAATTGGTATAGGATCTGTATTGATGCAAAATGGTCACCCCATAGCGTTTGAGAGCCTCAAACCCTGAGAGTATGAGTGATATTACTCTATATATGACAAAGAGATGTTGGCCATAATGCATGCTTTGACCAAATTCTGGCAGTACCTGGTGGGGAACAGGTTCAAGGTAAAGACCGATCATAACAACTTGAGGTTCATCATGGAACAAAAGGAGCTGAGCGAGTGGAAACAAAAATGGATCAGTAAAATCCAATCCTACGATTTTGAAATTGAGTATGTGAAAGGAAAAAATAATGTGGTTGTTGACGCCTTATCAAGGATACCCACTCTCTCTCTCTCTCATGGATATTTCAATGGAATGGAAGGGACCTATATTGGTAGAATACTCCAAAAACAAGTTCTCTTGTGAGATACTTGATGGTCAGGTATCCGATGACCGGTACAGGGTTATTGATGACATCATATATTATAAGGACCGGATCTATTTAGTACCAAAATCCTAGTTGAAAGATAAAATTTTGCATGCAACACATACTTCTCCTTTAACAGGTCATCCAGGATACCTGAAGACTTATAGACAAATTTGAGAGAGGTTCACTTGGAAGGGTCTCAAGACTGATGTATTGAAGTTTGTACGGGAGTGCCACATCTGTCAGCAAAACAAGGTGGAACATACCCACCCAACAGGATAGCTCCAACCACTTCCCATTCCTAAACAAAAATGGGAAAGCATTTCGATGGATTTTATCACAGGGCTGCCTCTGGTTCAGGGGAAAGATTGTATATACGTGGTGGTTGACAGGCTTACTAAATTCACCCATTTCTTTGCCATATCATCCAAATACTCTGCAGTGCAAGTAGCGGAATTGTTCTTCAGAGAGGTATTTCGGTTGCATGGATTGTCCAAGATAATTGTCAGTGATCGAGACAACAGATTCATGGGGGGTTTCTGGCAGAATTTGTTTAGACTCGTAGGGATAGAATTAACGCATAGTACCAGTTATCACCCTCAGAATGATGGGAAAACATAAATTGTGAACAAATGGCTCGAGGGGTATTTGAGAAATTATGTATCAGGGAAATAGAAGGTGTGGATCAAATGGCTGCACCTAGGTGAACATTGTTATAACACCACTTATCACATGTCGATCAGGATGACACATTTCAAGGCTTTGAATGGTTATGACGCTACCACCTTTGTGGATCAAGCATTTGGGGATAGTCGAGCACCCAAATCCAAAGATTGGATTCAGGAGAGTTGAGACATCTTGCGGACACTCAAAGATAACCTACAAATGGCACAGAATTAGCAGAAGATGTACGTTGACAAGCATAGAGTGGAGCACAGTTTCGAGGTGGGAGACTTGGTATATCTCTACTTACATCCATACAAACAATCATCCTTGAAAATTAAAGGGGCAAAGAAATTGAAGCTGCAATTCTCTGGTCCCTACAGGATTTTGAGGCGAGTCGGGGAAGTAGCTTATGAGCTAGAGCTTCCATAGGGGTGTAAGATACACAATGTCTTTCATGTTTCATTCCTCAAGAAGGCAATGGGACAAAATGTTGTCATTTCTACAGAGATGTCACCATTGGATAAGGAGGGGAAGTTGATCCTAATTCTGGAGGTGTTGGAGACTAGAGAGAGGAAATTAAGGAGCAGGAGCATCAAATAATACCCGATCAAATGGAAAAATATACCTATCGAGAACGCTACTTGGGAAGGAGAGTAGATATTGCAACATCCTGGATTACAGTTGCTTGAGGACAAGCAATATTAGGCAAGGAGGACTGTAATGTCCCCATTGGCCTAGGAAGAATAAGGAATGGTTCCACTAACCTAAATTGGTTCTCGTAGGCTAAGTCGAAAGAGTTACCTAGGGAACTCAACTTTTTCCTAGGAAATGACTTTATAAAGTGAAAAGGGGAAAAAGGGAGACATGGGTCTTAGGAAAAATAAAGTCACTTCAAATTATAACGTGTGTAAGCACAAAGTGACCTTAAAACAAAATTAAAAGTAAAGTGAGCAGGAATTAATTCAATGAGAAATAAAAGATGGGAAAAGAGGAGGCGCCCCTCATTCTTGCATTCACTCATTTGGAAAATAGATTTTTGAGATCTCTTGAGAAGAGAGTTTAGGGTTTATGGAAACCCTTCATCTATCTCTGGTTTCGATGTTGAAACTATACACCCTAATCATATCTGAGGAAGAATTCGCTTCATATTTATTCATTTCACTTCACTGGATTTATTTCCTTCATTCGATAGTTAATCTGGATGCATGGGGATCGATTTAATCAAGAAGGACGAATTTACTTCACTGTTGGGCGCTTTTTCTTTACTTGGGCAAATTCCTCCTTCATTTTGCTGAGTTGAAGACAACTTGAGCGATTCCTCATATTGTTGGGTGATTTATTACTTGTGTGGGGCGTACCCATCACCACAGGGGCGCATGTCTCATCGCAAAGATCTGAAATACCAATGTTGGGGTCAATCCCTTGTCCTGGGTGTGATCTATATAGGTTGGGCACATATATCCTTGTAGAAGGTGAAAATATAAGGGTGGGGGTCGAATCTTCATATTGACAAGAGTGGAAGAGAGGCACAAACTGATTGTTGTTCATGGCACCTTCTTATTGGGTGCATTGGGTGCTTCATAACTATTGTTGTGTTGGTTCTGGACTGTTGGGCACGATTTTATTGCTGAATGGATTTTATTGAATGTTGGGCTGCATATTATTGTCAATGAAGGCCGTGGGAATTTCTATCAAGCACCAGGATTGTTCTATAGTACTATCTCAGGCTTGTAACAGTTATCTCTTATCAGTTTGAGGAGTGAACAAAGATAAAGAAGAGGACTTCTATTCTACTGTTGATTTATTCTCCCTATACAACCTATTTCCGATGTCTATTATCTCAGAACACTCGTTGTTGGGCAGATATTCCCTTTGTTGGGCACTTTTACTGTGGATTATGTGTTGAGAAACAAACAGGCTTAAGGAGATGGGCGACTCTGATCACATATAATCAGGTTCCATATTGCATTGTTGTAGCTTCTAATTGTGGTATTTATTTAATGTTAAGTGTTGATATGTGTGCCCACTCATAAGACTGATTGTTGGGTTATGTTCTGTTATGTATCTTTTTCCTTATTGCCAAGAATAGTTAAAGAATATTGTTGGATTAGTGCCTTTCCATAAGCATATGATATTTCTATTCTAAAATTGATTGTTGTTATAAATTGTCACTGAACTGTTTGACAAAATCTGCCAACCAAATTTAGAGGAAAAATTGTATAACATAGGCAAGGAATATTACATTTCCTTTGTGTATTAGCAATGGTAGTGCCAAAGTAGTGGACACTTGATTAGAGGAGCAGAAAAGTTCATTTCTAAATGGATGGTTGGAGATAGTGAAGGAGTTGACCGAGAAACATGCGCATTTGACTTGGATGGTTTAGACAAGAAAGTAGACCAAGTTGACAAGGAATATGCTCACCCTCCTTATATATGGGGACCTAAGATGATGCAGATAACTCCTTGGGACGTTTGAGGATGATTCCCAAGATGACCTAGAGATCATGAGATCATTGGTGGAAGGAAATAAAATTATTGGTGAAGACATGCCTTTCTTAACAAAGAGGTATGGAAGTCTTTCGATTGACTCATGTAACTTAAGGGACCTTGAAAATATTGTTGAAGTGTTTAAGGGTAATGGCTTAGTGGCCATTTTCCATCCTCTTCTTGACTATATACCTTAGTGCAATCTATTTGCTAGGGGTTGGAAGTGGAGCCTAAGTACACTAAGAAATTGTGTCAAATTAAATGAAGAAATTAGAAGTGTTGGGTTGCAAGAGGTGACCTGACAGTTTGAAGGAAAAGGTGGTGACATTGCCTTGGTCCAATAGAGTTGTATAAACATTGAGATTAAAGTGTAGAAGTAAGTGATCATTTCACTAAGCACGAAGAAGTGCATTCTTATGGCCTAGGCATGATAGTCAGACCAACCACCTGACTATTTCAAGGTATGAAGAGTTTTGTGTATAGAGGATGGAAGGATGGGTCAAGACTACAAATGCAATAGTGGATTTGGAAAGTGAAAAACTTGGACATTTGGATTACCTTCTTAGTGGAGGTTGAATTACATCCACAAAAAAATGAAGTAACAACAACAAATATATCCAAGAAGCATTACTTGTAGACTTTGGGAAAAGGAACTTTGTTGAAAGGAAGAATTGGATAGTGGGTAATTGCATAGCAATTTTGTAGTGACAGTGAAAAGAATTTGAAGAAGTCAATTGTGAATGGATGCATGGGTTTGGGAAATAGATGTGGAGGAAAACATGTTCTTAATTATGATGTTAGGGATGGAAATGTCTTTTAGTGGGGGAGGATGTAAGGCCCTATCCTTGACCAACTTTGGGAACCTATGTCGCATGATCACCTTAGTGGTCATTGACTGGCACTGATGAACATGATGGAAGGTTGATGGCTAGAAGAGTCGGTTTTGGGAACCCTTGCACGATGACAAGGCACACCATGGACATGGTGGGTTTCCTTTCTTAGACTGGGTGCACCACATACCTTAGCAACTCACATTGGTTGGATGCATCAAGAGAGGCTTGGAAGGGAACTTGGTGAGGGAAAGTAAAGAAGGTTATCATGGATGAAATTATCCATAGGAATGCACTAAGAATGATAGACAAAGTGGATAAGAAGAACCAATTGTTAAGAACCAAATATCAATATAGCATAAAAAAACCTCAGAATAAGTACTCAACGCCTTGAAAAAGAGAGAAATTAAGATAATAAGCCTCTTCGAGGGGGCAACCTCCTTATGCCCACATAAATGTACAATTCCAAGATGATTCCAAATGAAAATGTCTCCTTGGTATATATAGGAGACTAGGAGGTATAATTACTACTAATGGAATAAAGCCGACATAAATAAAATAACATTACTAATGTAATATGCCCCAATTAAGGGGTAATGAGCCAATATTAGGGCTTAACATGCCCCTACCCTTGAGACAAGTGTTGTCCGCAATGCTTGAGTAACTCTGGATGCTTCTGTATAAAAGACTCATCTTCCCAAGTGGAATCTTCAGCCGGTAGTTTCCTCCATTTAATGAGATACTCTGAAATGGATCTATTCCTCAGCTGGCAAACTCTTGTGTCAGTGATGGCTTCAGGATCCAATNTTCCCAAGTGGAATCTTCAGCCGGTAGTTTCCTCCATTTAATGAGATACTCTGAAATGGATCTATTCCTTAGCTGGCAAACTCTTGTGTCAGTGATGGCTTCAGGATCCAATATGATTTTTCCTTCCTCGTCAAGTTCTGGAAATATAGTTTGAATTGGGATCTTGTCACCTATAACCTTATTTAAGCATGAAACTGGGTGTACTCGTGAAGATGTAGGAAACTCCAATTTGTATGCCATAGTACCAATCTTTTGCAACACCTTATAAGGGCCATAATACTTTGTTGATAATTTATTATCCTTTTTGGCTTGCTTGAGGGACATCTGTTTGTATGGTTGTAGTCTTAAAAACACTCAATCCACTACTTCAAGACTTCTTTCACTACGATGTTGATTTTCTTGTTGTTTCATGTGATTTTGTGCCATGGTCAGGTTGTCCTTTAAGATTTGGAGAACTCGTTGTTGATGCTCGATGTGATCTTCCACTGCTTGAACCTTAGATTTTTCTTTTAGAGAAGAAGTGATGGAAGGAGGGTGGTATCCATAGAGTGCCATAAATGGTGTCATTTTTGTTGCAGTATGAAAGGAAGTGTTATACCACCATTCTGCCAAGGGTAACCATTTGAACCATTG
>JASDQU010220158.1:4742-17908 GCA_032191745.1 Picea mariana
AATCTTCACCGTTGAAATCAAGAGGACATGTGGCAGGAGATCTTGTACTTCAAAGACTTAGAAATTTGTAGTTTTTCACCTTGGAATGCCCGAAGTCTGAAGTTCAGAAGTAAATTGCAACCGTCCAATATCAAAGGACACGCAGTGTCAGATCTTCCACTTCGAGGACTTAACACTCTGGAGAGTTTGTGCTCCCTTTTTGTTCTATTTATCCCCTTCCTTTCTCTATTTGGTCCTTTTATTAGTTTATCTAGCTTCCGAACTGATTTATCATTTCACTAGATTCTGAAATCTGATCCATCAAGTTTTCTTCCAATTTTTCATGGCACAAAAAATTAGCCTTCATCTAACAAGGGAAATCTTTAAGCTCTTCGCTGAATAAAAATTGCTAATCGCAATTCAAATCGTTAACTTTAGCCAATCATACGTATCGTTAATACTTCGACGTTCGTGAGTGTTGGAAACAATTAGGGTATAAATCTCCCGAAGTTCAAATTCATGAAGAAGTTAATCTCCTATTACTCACTTTTATGTTTTACTTTATCATGTTTTAAACCTTGAATTAGCCTTAAATACTTCGACGTTTCAGCGTTCGTGAGTTTTGTGAACTCAATCTTTGTCAAAAATCTGAAAGTAAATCTCATGAAGTGACATGGCAGAGTTTACGTGACAAGAAAAGAGAGGTGACCTGTATCCATGACTTGCCCATAAGTCCTTCGGGATTCTGGGACTTCAGGGTTTTGGAATGTAACGAGATGGAAATATCTTGAATTCTGAAACTACGAAGTGGTCAATTAACATTTAATCATGATTAGTTTTAGTTATTAAACTCTTTAAAATACTTTTTAATTTTTATAATGTTCATTACTTTGACTCTTTGAAACTTCAGGGGTTTGTGAACTCACTCTTTGTTATAACTCCCAAAGGGTGATATCACGGAGTGACGTGGAAGAGATGACGTCATTCATGATGACGTGTCAAGAAAAGAAAGGTGCCACATGTCACCTGAAAATGTGTGAATCATTCGATGTAAATGTCAAAAGTGAGTGCCACGTGTCAACCCAAATTAAGAGACATGTGTCCCATGAGTCACGAGCGATTATCTTAGGGTTTTGGAAATTTGGGGTTTTCATTGTTTAGACTTGTTGGAATACCCAAAGCGCGAAGCTACGAAATGAACATTAGAGACTTTCTTTAAAACTCAAGCAACTTCTACAGTTCGAAGATCATTAAGATCGTTTGATAAAATTAGAGTACCTAATCGACAGTGGATATCGTAAGAGCCTTTTCAAAAAGAGATGGATTTATTTTTAAATTTCTAAGGCGAGTCTCTAAGTTTATTTTTCTTTTTGGGTGAAACATTTATTTCTAAGAGGCAAAATCTAAAGATCAAAATCTCAAAATTAAATGTGTTCCAACATAGGCTCCATCCATGGATTGTGGCTCCATGTGAGGCACAAAAGAACAATAGACCAAGTGCCTTTATTTGGTAAATGGAGTCATTACTTATTTTTGAAAAACACTTTCCAGTTTTATTTAAGAATTAATCATTCATAGGAAAATGAAAATAACCAAGTCTAAAAATCTTCAAAACATACTTAATGATTGATCTCAAGTTAGGCTATCAAAAATTTATTTTTCTTAAAATTGATTTCAAAATTTTTTAAGATAATCAAAATAATTTTAACCAAAATATCAACTTTGACCGATTTTGTTTGCTTCAAGGTTAAGCAGAGGTAACATATTTATTTAGGGAATCCCCAGTTGATTCATGATGTAAATATCATTGGAAAGAGAACTAGATGACAGAGTATGTTATATGGATATGTATGACAACCTTACAAATACCATAGATATTGCTTCACTTCCAGTGAGCCTATTCAGTACCCCAGTGAAGTTATCTACTTGTCCCATTGAATTTCCTTTCACCACTTCGATTAGCTTTTGTATTTTGCTGAGATGAGGGAAATCAATATATGAAATTCCTTTTATCATCTATTTTGGACAAGATGGGGGAAATTAGATTATGAATTTACTTTCACCATCTATCTTGTATTTTAATATTTTGAAGTGGGGGCAATCAATCTATATGTCAGATACAAGGGATGATATCTTTCTAAAAATTTTGAAACAAAGATCTGTCAACAATTTTAGGAATACTATGAAACTAACTTTCTTCCAATTTTCAATACACCTTCGCCTATAGGAATTTTTTTATGGGAATATTAATCTTTCAGGGATCAACCTTGAGAGAATTAGTCAGTTTAAAGTCCAATAGAAGAGCTAAAATTATTAGGATTAGCCTAGACATACTTTCTCAATTAAAACCAAAGGAACATAAAAAAATTCGCCTAATCTTGTTTTGAAAATATGTTTTTAAGTTTTCAGAGTCAAGCTAAGTTACTTTCTTTCTATGAAGGCTAAGAAAGGATAAAGAAAATATGAAGCGGATAAGAACTTGGGGATAGCAAATTATAACCAAATCGAGGATTCAGAGGACTTGACAAAAAATACCCTGATCCCACACAAGTTTGTGTATTTTAGTTCATATTTCTTTCAATTTTATTTATTATCATTTTATTTTTATTTTAGAGATGACTTTAGAATTTATCAGCATGACACTTTATGTTGTAACTTTATACCTCTTTGATTTTTAGTTCAGGTGATAATATTATCATGAGAAAAACTTCCTTCACATTCATTTCAAAAAGAATTTTCTTGAAATTTTATTTAAATATAAGAAGAGTAGGAACTCATACCTTATTTTCCTTTCAAATTTTCAGCAAGAAAGATTATTAATTTATCACCTGTTTTTAGAGAAATCGAATGTTTGAGTGTCGAATTTTTATTCAACCTCATCTCTTGTTCAATAAGATATATTCTGCAAAACACCAAGAATAGTAGACCATGTGCCTTCATCCTTCTGCAATCTAAAATTAAGCATGTTAAACTCTGAACCCCGTCATTAGGCTATGGAGTTATAATGCCTAAAAACTAAACCATACTGGATTCTAGACTGAGAACCAAGCTACTGAACTAAAATAAAATGCCGAACTAGAATGTTGAAATGAAATGTTGATTTGGACAACTTATTTATATACATTGGCCCTACACTAATCAAGTGAAATTCCATTGATCAAGTCATATGGAATTTCCAATGGAGCCATGAAAATAGTATATTTCTTTACATACCTTGTTTTATGATGGATGAAGGAATGAAAACATAATAATGTTTTTGCAACAAATAATGAGTAGGTAGCTTACGCTTACCTCCGAAGATTGGTTGCACAAAAAACGCTGCAACATTTTGGACCTCTTGAAGAAAATACTCCAACCAAACAACCACTGGATCATGAAAAGATAAAGAATTTTCAGAGTCAACTAATACCTCTTTCTGCTAGTCAAGCTGCATGCAAAGCCTTTGCACACTTTCTCCACTATTGATCTTTTCTTTTCCTAGCTCAAGAATGTCATATTGAGGCTCACTAGTCTTCTTCTCATCAGTTGCTAAATAGGAAGAAGATATTAACTACATCAGTATTCCCTCCTAATCTCCTTCATTGCCTGTCCAAAAATCTTCTTCATCACTATCATACACAGGCTGATTTCTTTTATAATGCAATTGATAATTTTTATGTTGAACAAAAACTTCTTGATGCTCATCATCTTTAAGATCACTTTCATCATAGTTATCAAACATAGGAGAACTATTGTATGTTTCCATGCATGTTGGGAAAGAAATATTCTCTTCTTCATCGTCTGGATACTCATCATAAATAGGTTGATTATATAAAATTTATGAACTTTCATTTTCAAAAACTTCCATTTCTTGATGATCTAGTAATGATGACCGAGTAATAGCATCTTGATCAAAATAAGAATTTAGAACAATAATTTGATCATGACAATAATTAATATGAACAATTTATACAATGACAAATGCACTTAGAGTATCATTTCCATTGTCAGTATCATTACTAAAATCATCTTTTCCAAGAGTTGATTGCTTATTGTCTTCAATAATCCATTGGCCTTCGCAAGGATCTAGATCAGAAGAATATTCATCATCATGTCTTTGATATTCTTGAAATACTAGAGGGTATGTAAGGATTTCTTCATTTTTACTTTCAATCATGTCATCTTCATTCTTACTGCTGCAAGAAACCTCTTCTTGATTTACTTCAAAGTCTTCTTCATATAAATTTTCCTGATCTGTTTGAAGGATATCTTGTTTTTCTGCAAATTCTTCTTCATATAGTTGACCACAATTGCTATCATGTTTTGATTTTTCATCGGCAAACTGATTATCTTTACAATCCTTTTCTACGAAATCTAAATTGCAACAATCTTCAAAAAGTAACTATGATGAATGCATTGTTTTGCAATATTTATGAAAAGATGCATGGAAATATTTTAATGATGAAATGTTGGAAGGGAGTAGATATTTGTACCAAAGTCAAGCATCCCCTCCCAGACTAAACATGAATAGTTTCATCAAAACATCTTCATGATGAATATCTAGTTGATGCACGAGCTTATGAAATTCAAACAAATGTTGAGTAGGATTATCATCTTTATCCTCTCTAAAATGAGGAAGATGATCTCCCCATTCTTTAATATCAAGAACAATGTTTGGAAAAAAAAAAACATTTGTAAAGTCCAAAGGAGAAAACCTTGCAGCAATCCGAGCAGCGAAAGAACTTGACCTTTTGAAAACAATGGATTCGCCAGTGAATCATGTGGAGTCATCAAACCAAGGAATCGCCAGGTGAAAAATGAACCTTTTCACGTATTCAATCTTTGTTCACCATCAAAGATTAAAGTTTTACTTTTTTGTTCTCCCAGGGAAAAACAACTTTGTTTTGTTGTCCCCCAGACCATCGCCAAAAAGATGTTGTTCCTGAGATTAATCCTAAGGCTCAAAGAGTAATGTTAGGCATCATGAGTTTTTAAAGAAAATGTTTTAAATGAGTGCTTTTCCTACCTTTAGTTCTATAAGAAATGATCTTTCAATGAAATTAATAATAGGATAGTACAGAGGTTGTATTTCGTTGTCTGAGTCACAATTATAATATAAAATGATTTGAAACAAAGTTACAAAACTGTTAAACAAAGTTAGGCATCAATTGCATATGAGTCTCACCTTGTTTGCAGTGGAAGAAAAGTAGAGAAGGCACCCTTGAGAAGAATATGAAATGTAGTAATTCACATAGAACACATGTCTTGTTTTACTCACAACAAACACAAAGGAAAAACTTCTTGCCTAATGAATTAATGGTATAATATGATCACAGTAGTTGTAATACTAAATTGCAATCAATCAGTTTTCAAGGAATTACATAAAGAAATTCGAAGAAATGAAAATACAGAGGAAACACATAACTCAAACTGAACGAAAAATAGAATCTTTGTCTGCACTTGTATTAATACTCAAAAAGAGAGTTTTTCTATTACATCCAGCAAGAAGCAACCTAGTACATTGGGTTAGAATCCCCCTCTAATAGATCTAAAATCTATCTATTTATACAAAAATCATCACAACTCAAAAACCATTGGACTTCATACAATATCTCCTAAAAATAGAATGTAATTCGAATGAAACGACAGTAGGAAGATATTGTTTGAGCTGGTAATTTCTTATATCTCTTCAACTACTCGTAGACACGTTTGTTTTCCTTTGTTCTTTGAATTGGGCACACATGTCCATTGAGGCCACCATAATCATTTTTTTACTATCCTCGTCATCTGAATCCATTGTTATCTGTTCTTTGGATGTGTTTACTAGAAAAAGAATATCAATTGAAAATATGGGGGGAGTGATAATGTGATAGGTAGCTCAGTATTGGATCGTTATGTGATGACTAATAGTTATGAGAAAGAGTAACTTCTCATGACTAGGATTATGTGGGGACTAGTGTAGGTGGTGAGGTAAATGGAGTAACTGATGTGGAAGGTGTGACAGGATGGAGGTTGAACGTGGTACATGATGTGGATGAAAGGTGTTGCTACAACGTCCTTTTATGTTTCTCTATTTTGTGGGGGTGCGAGGGGGTGGTTTTAAGTAACTCGCTTTTCATCCTGCAATGGACCTAGTGATGCCACGTACCCCCGAGAAAAAACTGTGGTTTAAATTGCGTGACCGCCCTTCGAAATTAAACCCCATGCAACTTTCCCCCCACAGCCGCTCTCATCCATTGATCTCCATGATCCATTAAAATTAGATTTTCAATCTTCTCAAAGTGAGATAAGGGATTAAATTTAAGCCAAGGTCACAACTCTTGGTCATATGTAGAGAAGGTAGAGAAAATTTCATGAAATTCATGTCCGTCGATCTGAGAGGGGGACACGTGTTAGATGATCCCTCTATTCAACTATTTTGTACTCCAGGGGGGAGGCAAGTAGTTCTGAGTAAAGAACTCTCAAAGACCCGAAGCCCATATGGACTATTGATTTAAGTGGACATGTGGTAGGAGATCCTACACTTCGATGGATAACCACGTCGAAAGAAATACGGATGTGTGAAGCGAAAACTCCCGAAGCCCAGAGTTCTAAAGTAAATCTTCGCCGTTGAAATCAAGAAGACACACGGCAGGAGATCATGTACTTTGGAGACTTATCACTTCGGAGGTTTGCACCTTGGAATGCCCGAAGCCCAGAGTTCTGAAGTAAATTGCAGTCGTCCAATATCAAAGGACACATAGTGTCAGATATTCCACTTCGACGACTTAGCACTCTAGAGAGCTTGTGCTCCCTTTTCTGTCTATTTAGCCCCTTCCTTGCCATATTTGGTCCTTTTCTTAGTTTATCCATATTTTGAATTGATTTATCATTCCACTAGATTCTGAAATCTGATCCATCAAATTTTCTTGAAAGTTTTCGTGGTGAAAAAAATTAGCCTGCCTATAACAAGAGAAATATATAAGCTCTTCATTGAATAAAAATTAGTAATCACAATTCAAATCGTTAACTTTAGCCAATCATACATATAGTTAATGCTTCGACATTTATGAGTGTTGGATACAATTAGGGTATAAATCTCTTGAAGGTCAAATTTACGAAGAAGTTAATATCCTATTACTCACTTTTGTGTTTTACTTAATCATGTTTTAAGCCTTGAATTAGCCTTAAGTACTTCGGTGTTTCATCATTTGTGAGTTTTGTGAACTCAATCTTTGTCAAAACTATGAAAGTAAATCTCATGGAGTGACATGGAAGAGATGAGGTGACAAGAAAAGAGAGGTGAAACGTATCCATGAATTGTCGATAAGTCCTTCAGGATTCCAAGACTTCAGGGTTTTGGAATGTAACGGGATGGAAATCTCTCGAAGTCCAAAACTGCGAAGTGGTTAATTAACATTTAATCGTGATTAGCCTCAGTTATTAAACTCTTTAAAACAATTTTTACTTTTTATAATGTTTGTTACTTCGGCTCTTTGAAACTTCGGGGGTTTGTGAACTCACTCTTTGTTATAACTCCCGAAGGGTGATCTCACGGAGTGACGTGGCATAGATGACACCATTCTTGATGACATGTCAAGAAAATAAATGTAATATTCCTCAACCAAACCCAATTTCAAATGTAATATAAATATACTTAAGTTGGTGAGTGATTTTTACCTCATTTGGTAATGTACATCATGTTGCATAGTGTGCGCATGAACTGCGTAGTAAAATGATGTTGTATGCACATCATAGGATACTGCTCACAGTAACTAAGGTGCATGCAGTATGGAGGACAATGAGCCTCGTGTATATGATATGGATGGTGAGCCGATTACTATAAGCTGGGATGCTTATGTTTTAGTATTAGGCGGGAACGCCTAGATGTCAAGGGCCAATGCGCCTACTTTCTACATGACTCATGATTAATATAAATACATTTCTACACGCAGACCAACCACGATAAAAGAGATGGGGGACTGAACTTCACCAGTTAGGGAAAGGGAAGGCCAAAAGTCAAGGGAATATTATATTGATATTTCTAAAATGTAAAGTATGGATAATTATTTTATCCTAAGTCCTAAAGTTGGAGACAAGTGGACCAAAGTAACTTCCGATATGACAAGTGTCAAGGTGGGGACATGCATTTCATATCGGGGGGGGGGATTTTCTTACTAGAGGAGAGATTGACCATTGGGGGTGGACCATCACTTGAATGAAGAGTTCATAGTGATTCATGTACACACTCAGTTATCCAGTCAATGATCCCATGACCATTTTCACTCACGCATTCTAGTATCCTTGAGACAACCATTTCACCATTATGTAACTTGTTTCCATACCTCCTTTTTGGTTGGTGTACCTGGTTAGCTTGGAGCGGGATTGACTAAGTGGGTTGTCAGGCCCGTGAGAAGTTCTTTGAGCGAGATAATTGATGGGGATTGATTCTCGAAGGTTCTAAACTACGGCTACAGTGCTCTGAGAATTCCGGTCTGGCCTGTTGCTGAAGCCCTAGAAGGGAAGTGTGGCAGCCGAGGGACTATTGAGAAAAGAAGGGGCACACTTCCTTGGGTGGGATAGGCATGTGGGGAATGAGAGGTTGTAGGCTATTAGTTGAGTGAGCACCCGAGACAGAGTATTTCTTGTTGTCCTTGAGCCTTAGCCTGGATAGGATCCCTTTACCTTGGGTGGAGTTTAGTCCCAGCTCGGGGGTGACTCACTGTTGAGAGTAATGAATAGTGTAGTCTATGACTGAGAGGTTCGTGGACGGTCTGTAAGTAGTTGGTGACAATATTTGTAAGATAAGTACCAATTGTATGATAAAATGATACAATGTTTTTTTATTTACATGCCTATGTTACGATTTTAGCATATATGTGATTATGATTGCTTGTGTGCTTATGAGTAATTTCCTGTAAATGCTACATATATGTAGTTATTGTTATTTCCATATAAAAGTTGTATGTTACACAAAGAAAATTGTTTTTTAACTTTAAAGCTTCCACAAGAATGTTGTATGTATATGTTCTATCTGCATGCAGTAAAAAGAGTAAATATAAGTGACATAACTCAGTTGATTACTGAGAGTGTTACCGACTGGTGTCAGAGCATTAGTGGTTGCTCTGGAGTGGCACACACCAGCCTGAGATTGGTCGCGGGAACGTTACAAATTGGTATCAGAGCTCCAATTCAACGTTGATCTTGGATGGGTCAGAGGGGTACAGTTGGAGCGAATGTTCACAGAAAAGTAACTTCTAAGTGACCAGGATTGGAGTCACGGAGTGTCCTTGGAAAAGGTTGGCGTACTAGTGCTCGTGGTAAATTTTCGCACCGTGCGGGAAAACATTGGTGTGCCAATGTGAGCGGTAAATTGTGGCATCACGCAGAAGATTATTATGTGTAGATTCATGTGCTAAATTTAACCTTTCACAGTGAGCACACACATAGTAAGGTGCACATGGGGTGCGCAAGTATTGCTTAACGCAGAGGCGTTTGGTAGGTACGCACATAAGTATGAATATAATTTGTGTCATGATAGTGTATTAACTAGTGTGCGCAGATATTTGGGCGTGATGGAATATGTTGAACTTGACACGGTGCATGGATAGGACAAAAATGCATGTGGAATATCGGTGCACGGTATCGAAACTATGCGCAGTAGGTATTGGCGCATGACGTCAAAGTAGTGTGCGTAAGTAGTCGGTGAGACGAAGAAGAAATGCACAGTACATTTAGGTGCGTGGAAAAGCATTTTACCTTGTGATATTTCTATGCACATTAAATATAAATGAACAGGTCAAAGTTTAGTGCGTGTGAAGTTGCTTTGAAAGTGATGAGTCTAAGTTTAAATTGCATAATAATAAAAGAAAAAGAAACACACAACTGCATCGATGCATTAATTAATTAAAAAGGATTATGAACTTTAATTTCCTATGATTTAGACATATGAAAATAAAATATAAAATTACAAGAAGAACTTACTATAAAAGAGAACAAGATTCATAACATTACTAGTTAGAAATTGTAATAAAACAGTTTAAAATTCATTTCTGTATTTATATAATCGTAATAATTACAAAGTTACAAAAAGAGAATGATAATAGTTAGCCTGTTGAAAAAAGGGTCATTTAAGAACATGCCTATCATCTCTGGTACTCTTTACCTCCACTACTGGTTGTTCAAAATTCGCTGAGACATTCTTATTTTAATGAATATTTACTTCATGTTAGCGATCTTCACCTTTAAAGAAGAATATAACCAGACCAGTTGATTCTCTCCAACACTTTCGGCCACTTCAGCCGTAGATTCCTCCTTCTTCTGCTGCTTTCTCCTTTTCTTCTTAGCAGCTAGCTTGTTGATGACTAAATCCTTTATAGTGGGATTCCACCTGGATTCCAATCGCGAGTCTATAGCCAACTCTGTATGGAATTTGTTTCTAAAATGTGTGCAAGGACCCTTTCCTCCTTACTCGCAGGAAATTCTAGCATGTTGCTCGAATAACTAGTCTCACTTGACTTAGCCTTGTCCATGTATCTCAGGATGGGGATACCAAAATGTGTCTTTACAGAGAGTAGGAAGTCGAACAATTTGGAGATTACTTCGGTTGTGGATACGCAAATATCTTTATACTTGGGAAGTGGTAATTATAGAACTCCATTTATGAAGCATAGATGGATTACATACAAGAGTGTTGGGTTTCCATGCTTGGCCAATCCATTTCAAATGATTATCTTTTGAGTTCATTACATGACAACGTTCAGCTGACGTCACATGGCTGTGAAGTACCGAACGAGTGAAGCAGGGTGATCTGACTAGCCGTCACCCGCTCCATGAGTGGTGGTTTTGACATATTGAGACATGTGATACCACGTCTTGGTGAAAGTGGTTTCAGAAAACCACCTTCTTGCCCGAGTGTATCTCTGAAGACACTACGTGTCTATGTTTTTGAGACTTGGGTCTTATCTAGAATTTCCATGGTGATAACAACAGGAAATCGGGAGAGATAATTATGATGTGTATATAGGATCAAAAGGTGCATATTTCCATGAATTGATCAAATTTAGCCTGATAAGTTGCGATGGTTACATGTTTTGTATAATTAACAACAATTTGATCAGATCAGACTAGCATGGATTCCATAAGAATGGAAGAAGCACAGGGGAATTATAGTCAGCAAAATGAAGGTAGAGGGGTGCATGTCCATTTGGGCATGGAAGGAAGGAACTCCAACGGACATGGAGAAGAAAGGAATGAAGATGTGAATATGGCTGAGACCATTAAGAATTTGCATAAAGATGTCCAAAGCCATAAATTTGATAATGAAAGGCTTATGAAATCCAAAGAGCAACAGGATGACTTCAACATGAAGCTATTGGAGGGTTTGAACATAATATAATAGACATTGGTTAAGGAGAGTGACTCAAGTAAATATGAGAGTCACAAATCGTTAGAGGAGAAAGGAAAAGTAAAAAGTTATAGTAGACATCACCATCATTCCCAAAGGAATTCCAATAAGAGAGTAGGAAATATCTCCAGTCTATCCCCTGCCATAAGGTATAAGAGATCTGGGGTGGATGAGCTGCAAGGAGAAATGAACAAAATCAAACCTCCTACATTTGATGGTGAGCACAAAAAGGATGAAGATGCAGAAACATGGTTTCTAGGCATGAGAAAATATTTTCAATTGCATAATTACTCTTCTCATGCAGAAGGTAGAATCGCTATCTATCAACTCAAAGGAAAGGCCTCCATGTGGTGGGATAAACTTGTGCAGGTGCAACACATTGTAGAGAAAAGTGTTACTTGGAAGGAATTCAAGAAAAAATTTGAGAAGAAGTACTTAACAAAAAGGTACTATGACAAGAAAATGAAAGATTTCTTTGAACTTAAGCTTGGAAGTACAACCATAGATGAATATGAGAGAAGGTTTCTAGAACTGCTAAAGTATGTCTCTTTCATCAAGGATGAGATAGCCAAGATTCAAAGGTCTTTAAGTGGATTTCCATCATTCATCGATGACAAAATATAGTATGAGGATCCCAAGACATTAGAAGAGACCATAAGGAGAGGTAAATGCTTATATGATCAGTAGAAAGCAAAGCCAGCTTTCCAAAAGGCTTGGTAAGACATCAAGAAATTCAAGATGGATCAGAGGAAGAAAGGAGCTAATACATCGTTCTTCAGAAATAATCCACAAGGGAAACAAATGCATAAAGAACCCAGAGTGATTGACACAGGGAGTCAAGGGCCAAGACAACCACCTATGCAATGTTGGGGTTGTCAAAGGGACCATAGGTTCAGAGATTGTCCTCACAGAGGTGAAAAAGTAGGATTGTTCACAATGTACAATGGGTTGAGACAATAGAGGACATGGGCATATATGTGCCAAGGATTTATGCAGCCTTGGACAAGACAACAAGCAAGCAGAGTATCAGTCCCACGTGATTGAAGTGGAAGGTATGATCAACAACTAAACCCTTGCTATTTTAATTGATTCAGGAGATATTCATAGTTATATAGACCCTAATATGGTGGAAAGTTTTCAATTTCCAAGAAGCAAGCATGGGAAATCCTGGTTGGTGCAATTGGCTATAGGAGCTAGAAGAAAAGTTAATGAGATGGTTAAGTCATGCCTCATAGGAATGAATGGACTGAACACCAAGGAAGATTTGAACATCTTGACTTTAGGTACCTATGACTATCTAATTGGGATGGATTGGTTGGACCAACACCACACTCTCTTAGATTGTCACCACAAATCATTTACTTGCCTGGATGAAGAACATAAACTAAGGAAGGTACAAGGAATTCTCAGGGCAGTAACCATTAGAGAAATTTCAACATTGCAGCTGAAGAAATGTTACAGGAAAGGATGTCAAATTTTTGTGGATCATTTGGAAGAGACACCTAAAGATAAAGTGCAAAATTTAGAAAATTATAGAGTCCTGGAAGATTTTGAGGATGTGTTAAAGGAGGTACCTGGACTACCCCCAAAGAGAGACATTGATTTCTCTATAAAATTGATGCCTGGAGTAGCGCTAGTATCAAAGACTCCTTACAGAATGAGTACACCAGAATTGAAGGAGTTGCAAATGCAGCTTGAAGAACTTCTGAAGAAGGGGTATATATGCCCAAGCATGTCACCTTGGGGTGCCCCAGTCTTGTTTGTGAGAAAGAAGGATGGAACACTAAGGTTGTGCATTGACTTCAGATGGTTGAATAAAGTG
>JASDQU010220159.1:0-12703 GCA_032191745.1 Picea mariana
CGATCTATAAAAAAAAAAATCGCTAAAGAAATAAAAAAATTTGATGCTGAATGTCAAGCCGATGTTATCAATTTGTATGATGAAAAACCTACAATCATGTTTGGACCACACATTGAAAATGGTAAGGATTATGTTTCTCTATTCTATATTACATTGATTTTGCACGATCATTTACTTCACAATTTCATGTTACACTTAGGAGCCTCACATAATTTAATGTCTAAGATTATCATGGAAAAAATAGGCCTTGAAATTACCAGACCTTATCAAGATTTGTACTCATTTGATTCTAGAAAGGTTAAGTGTATGGGTATGATTAAAGATTTAGTGGTAAATATTGCTCAGGTTCTTGTGAAAAGTATTCTTATGGATGTGGTTTTTACTGACATTCCTGCCAAGTATGGTATATTTCTATCTAGATCTTGGGGTGCCAAGCTAGGAGGATCGGTTCAACTAGACATGACCTATGCTACAATTCCAATTTTTGGTTGACAATTTACTCGACTGTACAAAGAAACTAGACTGGCGTATACTGTAAGTGACCCTCAAAACCCCAATAACTACCCAGTGGATTAACAACTCTAATATTCACCAATGGTGGGAGAGAAATTATGACACCTTCATATGGAAAGAAGCAGAGTTGAAAGGAAAATCTCTTAAAGATACACGAGAGGTAGTATTTTACTTAGAAAGATCGAGCGACCAATATGATATATTCTGGTTTAAGTTCCCAAAAGAACTTTTCCACTGGATAGATAGGCTCCAAAAAGCTCTAGAATTCCAATAATGAGTCAAGAGGTCTTGTACTTGGGATACATAAAATATTGTAGCACTTCATCGGTTGGATAGCCCAGTAATGCAAGCAATCGATTTCTGGGTCAATATCACATTAGAAGGATACATTATTGAGTTTGCAACTGAGAATCACTAATCTTTTTCACAATCAGAAGCAGATTTCAAGAAAGACACAAGGGGAATACTATTGAGAGAAATCCCCCTTTGGATTAAGATTTTCTTTATGGAAGAGAGGATGTTGACTATGTCCCTGACTGAGATGGTGGCGTAAACACCCTCACTTGGGGTAGGGTGTGTTTGGGGTGGAGTCATGGCCTGAGAGAGGGGAGAGGGTTCTTTGAAAAATAGGGGAAAAAACAAGAGGTGGAATCAAGAAACTAGAGAGCCTTTAAAAGAGATGACATATTTGAGAAGTGGTGGCACGGTAAGATAAATAAAGAAACAAAATAGTCTGAGAAGTTGTGAAAAGAAGTCAGACAAAGAGAATTAGAGGACGGATAGATGGAAGAGTTGTGGAAGATAAGAATACAGGAAAGACTGGTCAGTCAAAGATTAAGTGAGAGAGAAGCACAGAGAGAAAGAAGTCCCCAAGAGGGTGGAAAAGAAATATAAGGTGTAGAAGCAAGGGAGAAGGAAGCCGACATGGATATTGAAGAGGAAAGAGAAGATTCATCCCTGATGCCAGGAAAGATTGGGAATTTGACTTAAGATACCACTCTAGAGGAAGAGAACAAGATCCCCCAAATCAAAGAAACCTACCACAAAGCCAATAGCGCTAGCCCAAAATCACCCATACCCCAAGTGTCTTCTATAAAAGTTTTAAATTTGATACTACCTTCTTATGCTAATTATGTTCTAGTACAACTAGTTATTCAGTCACAACCGAGAAGTACGAGTACAGGGAGGATATTGGGATCCCCTGGTAGGTCGAAAACAGGATCGTTAGGTTTTATTTTGATAGGAGAAGCAAGATCATCGATGGTTGGTAATGCAGGAGGTTCAATTGCTCGATACCCAGAATTCTGGGGTAAAGGAGATGAAGATGTGGAGTAGCATTGGTTCTTGTGTGAACCAATATGGAGGTTCATAGGCACTCTGGATGTGAATAAATTGATTGATTTCCATACTACCTTGAGAGGTCTTTCTCTCAAATGGTACATGAAGTTTATTGATCCATGAGTGCTAGGAATGCAAGGTCAAGTGTTCACACTTGACCAGGTACAGACAAGGTTCATAGCGAAGTTTAATATACCTCAGTCAAAACAACAAGCTCTGTCTGAGTTACGTAAGATTCAAAAAAGGGATGGTGAATCATCCTAGGAATATAGCCAGAAATTTAAATATGCTATAGGGAGATTAATGCATCCAATTCATGAGGAACATCAAGGAGAATGGTATATTTAGGGATTTCTACCTTTGACACATATTTCGTTAAGGTAACAACATATAACCACTTTGATATATGGCTTGGAGAAATCAATGAAGATTGAAGCCATGGTAGGATATTTGGGGAGCCTGAAAGTGACCAAACCCCCAGCAGATGCAAATTTAGTGCAACTACAAGGGAAAATATCAATGCTTACAGAGAAGATTCAAGAATTGACAATACCTAGACCAGGATGAATGCAGGTCTAGTGTACTGGATGCTACACAGAAGGACATATGGGGAAAAAATTTCCACGGATGAGGGGAATGGGATCACCTTAGAATCCAATGCGACCTGTACCAGGACCCACAGGAGGATTTGCGCAAGTATATATGAATTTACCATTCCACAACCCCACCCCATATCATTCATTTCCAGGTAGCCAAGTAGTGCCAACAATTGAGTATTGTAAGATTTATCGAATCCATGGGCATGGGCTGAGACAGTGCCCAATTATTTAAATTTATTCAATAGTACCAAACATTGTACATTGTGAGTTTTTTGCATCTACCACACATACTACCAATCAGTGTAGATCTTTGGATGCACTTGCAGACAGGTTAGATCAAACAACATTCAGGGTGAATGAAACCCCTGAGGGACTGGGAAGAGTTCGAGGAGGTGGATTCGGAGGAGACTTCAGAGAAGGAAGAAATGGGGGAAGAGGATCAAGTAGATGAAACAATTGTGATCAACAAGGCCATATGGCTAGAGACTATCTTCATTTGAGGTGGCCATGGTGCTCTCATTGCAGAACCAATGGACATGCAACTGAAGACTTCCCGGAACTAATTGCAAAATTAGAAGATCAAGTACGTCAACAAAGAACTAACCTCATCAGTTCAAAAATCAAGAGTTTTATTAGAGGACAAATTCCAAAACTTAATATCATCACTCGAGGAGGGGAAAAGACTAGAGTTGATGTTGATAATTTACCTCAGATCCAGAAAGAAACACATAAGGAAGATATGTATGATCCTATGAAACATATGTTGTTCTTTAAAAATTCCATAGAAGTATTTCAGAATATCCCTATCCTTGAGAGGAAATATAAATCCCCTCATATTATTGTTTACCCTAATATTGTGAAAGTCCCTTCTTCACCCCTTGCACCTAGAAACCCTCTAGTCACGTTGAGACAACCTGAGCAACCAAAAATGTAGTCAACCTTCGGTTTCAGTTATTTTCTGATATCTTGGGGATGACCAGTTAACAGAAAATTTGTACAATGTATTATACCTAGTTATAGGGAATGAAGCACCCACATAAGCAATAATAAGGACTAATATTATTGAAAAGTGTACTCAGAGAGTGCAGAGAAGAAAAGTACAAACTAGAAAAGAGTTTAGACTAGTAGCCCAACTAGACGAGTTTTATATTAAGGATGTTATGTTAGATCTAGTATCTAATGTTAACATAATGTCTAAAAATACTTGGCAAGCCTTAGGAAAACCCTAGTTGACATATTCCCCAATCCATCTAAGAATGACCAACCAATATTGTATTTTCCCAATAGGAATACTGGAGAATGTGGAAATAAATGTTGTGGGAGTGAAGATTGTTAATGATTTTTAGGTGATTGAAATCATGGGGGATACGGACCCTTATCCTTCCCTACAATTGATTGGTCCTATGAAAACTATGCAGTGATTTACCTAAAGAAAGATACTATGACATTTGAGGCAAATGGAATCAAAGTAGTTCAACCCTTGGATCCGTATGTAGGCCCTCGATACACAGAGCCAATGGACAACAATATGGAAGGATAATACTTAGATCAGTTGTACACTGTAACAATAGGAACAAGAGAAGATTACATAAATCCTATTGTTGATGGATCAGTAAGTTGGAGGAGTATACAATCTAGAGACAAGGATTCACAACGGGAATTTGACAGTTGGAAACAAGGATCATATGAAATATTTTCAAGAATATGCACAACTATCAGGGAAATTAGATGGGTTGGAATCAAGGTCAGAGAACACCCAATATATGATGGTACCTCAGGACTTGACAGTTATTTGATCAGCATGGAATAAAAGGTAATGAAGGATCAAAGGATCCCAGCACTGGATTTATCCCTCTAGGACACCCCTTGCATATGATGGGCCAATCACGGAGCCTTCCTCAAAAATTGGGATGATACGAAGCAAGCTATAAAATATAGATTTCAAGATAAGGAGAATATGGAATCATAGATGCAGACGGATTTCCAAGTTGTGAAACTATTCAACGAAAAGTCTGATACTAAAGCACATATTGAACAATTTGTGACAGGGTGGCAAGTTGTGGAAATACCATCTCGCTTCTGGGTTCAAGTATTTCCCCACTCACTAGGTCCAATATCGAAGTCTTGGTTCATGCATGAAGAAACCAGAAGACAAACCACCGACTGGAAAACATTGGCATATCACTTTTGCAAGGACTTCTCATTTACAAGTAAGTACAATGAGCTTGAAGTAGTCCTGCAAAGAATCAAAGAATTTTGTTTTACAGACAATAGTAAACAAAAATCAGACCTACTAGTATGTGCAAAGCATAGCTAAGAAATTCAAACTAATATTCACCTAACCTTAGACAAGAGACCTATAGAATGCTATAATATTGAGAAGGATTTGGAAAGCCCAAATGATTTAGAAGAATTGAGAAACTTAGCCATTAAGGAGACAGAAGGGAACAAAGAAATCCAGAACATCATATCCATCCAGACTGATGGTTCTTATAATCACCCATTGAAGTTGTGCAAAGTCAATAGAGGGACCACAGGGAAACCTAAGATAGATATGGTAGGATATTACTAGGATGAGAAAACGAGTCAAGAAATACAGAGTTTGTTGAGAGAATATGAGGATTTGTTCCCAAAGACATTTTCAGAGTTAAAAGGGATTAAAGGAGTTATGGGAGAGATTAAAATTGAATTAAAACTAGGATCGAATCCTGTGAGGAATAGACCATACTACCTTAACCACAAGGTGAAAGAGAAGGTTAAGAGGGAAATAGACAAGATGTTGGAAGATGGACTTACTTTTGTAGTGGAAGAAGTAGAATGGGTCAACCCAATAGTCAGCCAAATAAAGAAAGGTACATAGGATATTAGGGTCTATGCAGACTACAGAAGCCTTAAATCTGCATGTGTGCATGACCATTTCCCAACACCTTTTACCGATGAGGTGCTAGAACAAGTTGCGGGGAAAGAATATTACTAATTTATGGATGGATTCTCGAGGTATCACCAAGTAAGGATTTTTGAAGAGGACAAAATAAAGACCACATTCATAATAGAATGAGGTTCATTTGCATGCAATGTGATGTCATTCGGCCTAAAGAACGCCCCTGCAGTTTTCTCTAGGATTGTAATAGCATATTTTCAAAAATTTAATCACAAGTTTATAGAAGTTTATGTGGATGATTGGATGGTATACAGTCTGCTCAAGGAACATGTAGCGCTACTACATTTGGTGTTTGACAGATGTAGAGAATTGTAGATATCATTGAACCTCAAAAAGTGCATCTTATGTGTGCCACATGGAAATTTTTTAGGCCACGTAGATGTCGAGAGGGAGTATTTTTAGACCCAGCCAAAGTTGTGGTTATTGTAAACATGTCGCCACCTATGAGTGCTAAGTAGTTGCGCTCCATGTTGGGGCACACAAGGTACTATCGAAAGTTTATCAGAAGATATTAAAATATCACTGCACCTCTAGAAAATATACTAAAGAAGGCCAATGTGTTCCAATAGACCCTAGAATGTGATAAAGCATTCGAGACCCTAAAGGATAAGCTCATCACAAAACCTATTCTGATATTTTCAAATTGGGAAAATGAATTTCACGTCCATGTAGATGCTTCAGGTATTGCCTTGGGAGCCATGTTAGCACAACCAGGAGATGGAGCCATGGATCATCCTATCTATTTTGCAAGAAGGAAGTGGTCACTAGTTGAGCACAACTATACAACGAAAGAAAGAGAGGGTTTAGCTATGATTTACGCTTTGCAGAAGTTTAGACATTATTTGTTAGGTTCTCATTTTAAGTTATTTACTGATCATTCTACATTAAAATATATTGTTAACAAACCTATGTTAGAAGGGATAATTTTTCAATGGTTTCTATTGTTTCAAGAATTTTCTTTTGAAGTGATCATTAATCCTAGAAGATATAATGTAGGGCCTGATCACTTGTCTAGATTAGAGTTAGGGGAAAGTGGTGGAGCAGTTGATGATCAACTCTTAGATGCAGACGTGTTCTGGGTTGAGGCCATACTAGAATACTTGGAAGACATAGTAGTCTTCTTAAGTACAGGGGCCTACCCAGAAACATACTCTGCAACCCAAAAACTCCATATGGTGGTTAGAGCAGCGGACTATCAATTAATTCCAAGGAAATTGTATAAATTGGGACTAGATACTATCCTCAGGAGATGTGTCTTGGATCATGAAAGATAAGATATATTTTGGGAGTGACAAAGTGGAGTTGCAGGAGGTAATGTGGGAGAAAAGGCCACTGTGCAAAAAAGTCCTCCAAGTTGGACTATGATGGGACATGCTCTTGAAGGATGCAAAGGAATATTCTAGATCATGCGATGTTTTTCAAACAGTGGGTAAGCCATCGCGACGAGATGAATTTCCACTTCAAGAAGTTCAATCCTTACAAGCATTTGAGAAGTGGGTGGTTGACTTCAATGGTCTGAACAACCCCACAACTAAGAATTCAAAGGCTAGGTACATTATTACTGCAATTGACTACGTTACACGTTAGGCTAAGGAAATAGTTGTTCAAGATTGTTCGACCGATATTGTTGCTAGGTTCATTTTTTAGAATATTATCACTCAACTTGGATTTCCTAGGAATCTGACCAATGATCAGGGAGCTCATTTTATCAGTAGTACCATAGAAAATATTACAACAGAGTTCTTTATCCAAGATCATAAAAGTATCCCCTACCATCCTCAAGGCAATGGAACAGTAGAGGCATTTAACAAGATTTTGGAGAGAGGGTTAAAAAAGGTTTGTTGAGAAAATAGGGAGGATTGGGATGATGGAGTTCCAGTAGTTTTATGGGCTTACAGGACAACCATGAAGAAACTCCACAAATACACTCCATTTCAGCTAGTCTATGGGAAAGAGGTTGTGGTATCTATAGAATTCATTACTCCAAGTTTGTACATTGCATAGATTACACACATGTCAGAGGAAGAATTAGTTGCGCAGAGGCTCATGGAGCTACAAGAACTTGAAGAGACTGGGTTTTTAGAAGACTTCCATCAGTCAGTTGAGAAAGCAAGGTAGAAATATTGGCATGACAGACACATTAAGTCTAAATTATTTTCGTAAGGAGACAAGGTCCTACTCTATGACAGTCAGTACCAGAAGCATCCAGGCAAGTTGTGTATGCATTGGTTGGGACCATTTATAGTTGTGGAGATCCAACCTTCTGGAGCAATCAGACTTGCACAACTGGATGGTATGTTGTGGCCAGGATGGGTGAATGACACTCACCTAAAACCCTATATGTCTCATAACTGAGCTAAAGGACTTTTTCTCTAGTCCAAAGGACCATGTGTAGTAGTTAAATTTGAGTTTTTCTACAATTTTTGTAAATTCAGTTAATAAATTCAACATGTGCAGTGTTGTGTCACAACATGTAGTTCATTTCTTTTTCTATCTAAGTGTTGTTTGATGCAGAATTGCTTACTCAGGAGTGTAGGATCAAAAGAGACATGAAGATATTAATGGTGGTCATTAAATGTGATGGGGACCCCTTTGTGGTTGGAGGAAGAGAGAGTCCATATGCAATCTAAGTCCATGTGCCACACGAACCTAGTCTATTCATAGCCTTTATTACCACTACAGTAACCCATCTGAATTTGGTTAAGCCATAAAGCCACGATATGTGAATATGCCATCTGTATTCCTATCGAGATTCTCATCCAGAAAATGGTAAGGCCTGAAATCATCCATGTCCCTGACCAACTTGCCCAATAATTTCCGAGATCACCTAAGATATTTACCCCGTTAACCAGTCTCATCAAACAACTCCGTAATTATGAATAGTAGTTATTTTAGAACTTTCCAGCTAATCACAGGTATAAGGGTCTGAGAACTCAACGTAGGATGCATTTTTTCCTAGAACTAACTTAGAAATTTATGAATTATGAAGAGTGAGCAAGCCTGTGTAATCCCTTGGCCCTTAGTCATGATCCCCAATCCCTATTTCACCTGTGGAATTTTCTGATAGTTCAAACTCGCAATGCCGAGAGCTATAGGGATCTGAAGCGATATTTCCCAGGAAGCAGTACTAGATGAGCCCTGCGACCCCCCAGTCAAGGTCATGGATGATATCAAGGGGAAGGTGGAGCAATTCAAGCTCCTCAACCTCGACTTAACAGACTAGGTTTTTCTCCCGCAGATGAACATAGATGTTTTCTGGAGTATCGTTCCAGATGAGGTGGGTGGCATGCAGTTTGTGTCGAATCCCAACTTCATCAATTTGTTCAATTCAACCATCATGAACCTTAGAGACTTACCAGTGTTTGGCACCACTCATGAAGTTGTGAGGTGTACCAAGTTCCTGAACAACAAGATGCATTATGGAAGTCTGTGGTTGGATAGGAGATATCTAATCCACACATAAGACATCCAATAGCTTATTGGACTGTCCCTTGAGGGTGAGGACGTGTACAAAGGGTTTCAGGGTCCCATCAAGAATGAAAATAAGAAGGGGGATCCCAACCTATAAAAAAGGTTTCAAACACAAAGGGGCGGGCACATATCCAAGATCGACCCCATACTACTCGAGACGGTCAGGACCGGTTGCTACATCATAGCTATCAAAGTCATGAGGTCCTACTACAAGGGATAGTGCACACAGGATGATTTATCAGTGGCATATTGTTGGCATAGGGGTAGACCCAGGGTTCAACGCTTCAACAGTGCACCAACAAAACCCTAACTACCAGCCCTTTCGGAAACTCCTGCGAAGCAGGTGAAGACTCAACAGAGGTAGAGGTAAGGGGGCTTGCAAGAATCAAGTGTCTACAACCTAGATAGGACACAGATATGTGATTACAACACTAACAGATTACTTAGTAGTTAACATTCATCAGTATTTAACCCTTATTAGCATCACAGGTCGAAACACTACTTACAGAGCAATGACGTATTCGACAAGATCTAATACATCTATGCAGTTAGCATATAGAAATAGATCAGATCTAGTATTCATTCACATTACTAATCACTAAGCTATTATATCATATGCATCTAACATATATCACTGCACTAAGAATAAATAACATCAATAACATAAAAACTATAATGCACAAAGAAACCATAACATATGATATACGTGGTTCACCCCCAACATGGGGCTATGTCCACCAACTCTTCTCTTCTTGATTATCTTCTGTCAATCTCCTTACATGCATAGAGAATCAAAACCCACTCTGGATAGGATAGGATATATGTGCACACTTCGCCAAATCCTCCTTCCCTAAGTGAGGCATGGATGATTTTAGGGGCTAAATTTCGCTCATGGGCTAATTTTCCATGGTTTTTCCAAAAACGAGATTCGCTATTTTAAAAATGATTCGCCCAAATTCTATAGGATAAAATTATTTTACCATAAAATTCGCCAAAATTTTATAAAAACTATATAAAATCCTTAAAAATTTGAATATTTTTACAAAAATATCGCCAAACATTTATAGTTGGCATATGAAAGATTAGTAAGATTCGCCAAGGTTTCTACATTTTAAAATAAATTTCCATCCTTAAAATCACCCTTGAAGTGAGGTCGTAACACAAAGCCTTTTCACAGGCACTTGCACTTAGCTTTACAAGTTCTCATGCACACAGTATGCAAAAAGATGGCTCAATCACATAGATCCAACTACATACATCACTTGCACTAAACACAATATATCACTTATCACCACATCCCCTAGATCACTTATGTTTCTTACATCACCTAGATATCTATTATACATTACAAAAAGGGCCTAAGCATGGGTAAAACCTATGGGCCGACATCCCATATGCGTTACATAAACCCTAAACCCAAAAATTCCCTAAGAAGGGGTCGAGATCCCGTGATCTCTGCTTCACCTTGCTCTATGCCTTTGCTAGCCTGTCAAAGTCCCAAAATTGGTCAAATGTGACCAAGGTTCTCAAAAACTTGGTCAAGGGCCAACAGGCCCCCAACACTCACCTATGACTCATCTCGAGTCACTCTGATCTGGGTAATTATGCCTCAAATGTCTAGATCTTGGCTCTAGCTTCTTCGACCTGTTTCCTTGCCAGAGCCTCCTACTCGGTGAACTCTTGAATAACCTTTCTATCACAGGGCCTTCCAAGCGTTGTTCCACTGTGGTGACCACGTGTTCTAGTTTTGCACCTCATCCTTCAATATCCTCAAAAAGTATGCAAGTTGCATACTACACTGGCTGGAGTCGTTGGGTTACTTCCATGACCTTCCTCTATATGGCATAGACTTTTTTCTGAACTGTGCATTGTTCATGGGATTGTTTCATCCTCTCAACCACTAGTAGTGGCTTCAACTGTGTTTGCACCATTGCTACTTGTTTCTTTTCCTCTTGGAGTTGTGACTCTAGTGTCCTTAGTTCAAGGTCCTTTGCAAGGTGTGTGTAAGTTTGTGCACTTCGACTATTGAGTTGCTTACATTCCAAGGCTAATGCCTTGATTCTCTAGACTGTGCTTTGAGAAATTTCTTCTCTTAGATATCACACTTCCTACAGATTGCTTGGCAATTCTTGTAACTCCAGTTTGGCTATCCTCTGTTGGAGTTGTTGAATGGCTTCAACAAGCTTCACTACTTGGCTTTCCACTAGGTCTTCTTCCATCTTCTCTAATCCCATTATAGAGTGAAGTGCTCTAGTGACTACTTCTTTAACTCCAATCTTCTTTGTGAGAAGTTGTTCCTTCTCCTTCTATATCTGCACTCTATCCTTTGCAAACTTGGCTTGGAGGTCATCTTTTTCTTGCTATGCAACCCGACATTGTTTTCTATCTTCCTCTTTTTCTTTCTTTAAGGCCTTTGAGGCCTATTCCTTTTCCTCCTAGACATGACAAAGCCAAGCTTAGGTCGCACCTACTAGTTGGCACAGCTGGGAAGTTTCGTCTCCCAACTCTGTTCCTTCTGATGATAGGGATGCAGTAGACACTGTGCGGCTGGAGTGGAGGGATTATTGTACCCCTTTCATATTTTCTTGAATTCTTTCATACATGGTCCCTTGTTTGGCTTCATTGCACTGTAAGATATATTCTGAGGTATCTGAGATGGCGGCGATGATGAAATCTATGTCATCTATCCTGAGAACAGTCTACATTTGTGGTTTAGTAGCTTTGGACTTCTTCCATGATGTAGGTTTCATGGGGGGAAATTTTATTTTTTTGGATGTCTCAGCTTCGTCAATAGGGTCCCTAGGTAGTGTTACTTCGCCTTGTTTCTTCTTGTCTTCTTCTCCTTTGTCTTCTTCTTTGTTTAATTAGTCATCACCTCCCCCTCTAAGTGAGTCTAAAGTAGTCTCTTCTGATGCATTGTTCATATTTTGTATCTATTCCTTTTTATTCCTTCTACTACTGTTGGGTGCATCATACTCTTCGTGAGTGACCAGAGGGCTTCTAATTAGGTCAGGTTCAGACAGTTCTTCCTGGTCGACTGGTACAAAGAGCTCTGCGGGCCATTCCTTAGTTATTTCTTCTAGGTCCTCCTCTATGAGCTTGTAGTAGGATTGAATCTCTTATTTATGTTCATCTCCACACACAAGGATATAAATAAAAACTCTATCTGCATGGAACTTCATAATTGGCCTAAACCTGTGTAGGGTATTCGATGTCATAGGAGGGGAAGACTCAATATCCCTCTTCAGCTACAGGTAATAGGTGTGGAACACCATGTTTGACTACCAATGTTTATCCATTTCGCTTGAATACCAGAGCGTAGTGAACTTTGCAGTTAAGGTTTCTGATGGCTCAATCTCAGGGAAGGTCACACCTTTCATCATCTCTCAAGAAATGAAGTCAATGAGGATCAATAGCCAACTGAAGTGGAACTTGTAGCCCTGGTCCTAAGATTCGTGGTAGTCTTTCTCTAATTGGTTAACGAGGTAGCTTTCCTAGTTCATTTGTATCCCTTCCACGCATTTTCTCGTGAGGTCAACAATGAACCCCATGACTTGCATGGGTCTATTCTTCCTTACTAGCTTACCAGTGATCAACTGCTAGGCTAGGCGCACTGTGCCATTCTGGATGGAGGCTACCTTGTAGCCCCACTTCCCATTTTCCACATCGCCATAGGTGTCTTTGATTGTCTGCATCAGGGTGTGATCTGCAACCTTCCTTGGATAAATTTCTTGTGGGTCTGGCCCTTGCATGCTTAATCTGGTGATCCTATGGATCAGTGCTAGATCGACGGTGATGCATTTGTCTAGCCATAGATAACCACCATGGAAGCACAACAGCA
>JASDQU010220160.1:553-16679 GCA_032191745.1 Picea mariana
GGGGGGGTCCGGAATGGATAATAAACGACGCGCTAAGATCTACGGCCAGGAAGAGAGTGCGTCGATCAACGACTCTAATTGGATTTCGGACCCCCCCTGATGTTCTGTTTTTAATCGAGGGGGGGGGTCTAGAATGGTTTTTCCCCTCTGGTGGGCCCCTTATCATACGTGGCGTCAGTCTATTTGTCTCAGAGTCCCATCACCATAGGCTATCTGACAGCTCCTGTCACTTGTGGATGTCATCTTCCACCAAGTTCCACTTGTTCCACTTGTCCCCGAATTACGTCCCATCCCATAACTGTTGTCAGTCCCCTAATCCCTTTCACTCCTGACCAGCCCCTTATCGCGACTTTTTCCTCCAATCCCGAGAAGCCACGTCACCCATCCGCATGTTTTGGTCACCGTCACCTTCCATCTCATCCCCAGGTGGCCCGTTGTCCATTTATTACTGGATAACATACCCATTATCCTGCTGACCTGTCTCCCGCGCCTGATCGACCCCAGTTTTGAATAAAACTACCGTTTTTCCCCCTTCATTCACTATTCATCCATCGCACCAGAAAGCTTTACCTCTTACCCCTCCATTGCATTTCTGTCACCTTCATCCACATTCAGTTGACCCCACTAACTTCGTGTTTATTGCAGGTACTATTGTAGAGATGGCGCCAAAGCCAAGACAAGCAGAAGGAGAGGAGAATCCTTTTCTCCCGCCTCCTGTCGACCTGGACAAAATCCCATTGGTCGACAAAGATAGATTGATCGCTGATACCAAGTGTGATTTCAATTTTTCAGACCTCCAGTCATGGCTCCGGGAGGTTTTCCTGGACCAGAGAGATGAAATTGGGCTCTGGGAGTCTAATTTGCCCCTTTACCTTTTTCCCCAGATTCACCATTTCCCTGAGTTCACACTTAAATGCCAAGCTCACTATATTCCTAAACAGAGAGCCGTCATATCCTCATCCAGAGACACCCTGTTCCTCATCACGCCCGAAGACATAGACCAGATGATGAAAATTCCCCATGTCGAGTCTGCGTCTCCTTTCAACCTAGAAATCCTTACAGAGTTATATCAGAAGATGACTTTTCCCCAGAGAGCTCAAATATTTGAGCTTTTCCTTCCCACCTCTGCTCAATTCTTTTCCACAAATCCCCCTTACCTGTCATCCATGTTCTCCACCAAAGGAAATCAGGTCATTTCCTCCCTTTGTGCCCTACTAGGGTACTATTCCGACCAGTGGGTAGATGAGCCCATTCTAGGTTTTCTATCCATTTTCTCCAATGATGAAGAGCCCACTACACAGTTTGATTTCAGCACCTTCTTGGCCGACAATATTCATGAACAGTTCATGAATTTTGGCACAGAGGGCATGTTCAGATACTCGTCTATACTGGCATACATGTTCATTTACTTCCAAGAAGATAAATTCAGTTTCTCCATGCAAAAAATGGACGCAGATGGAAGGCCTCAGCCAGTCACAGCATGGACCTCTTTGTTGAAGCATAATTCCACAGAGTACAGTTTCAAAGCCTTCATCGATCTATTCTACAATCCTGTGGTAAGCATGTTGAGCGGCAGGCCCGAGCCTCAAATAAATGAAGAAGTCCAGAGAATCTTGCATCTCTCGGACAACACGAAGACTGGGGACCGGTACCTGTATCAGAACCATTATGAGATCAGAGTATACGGGTGCAAGTTGGCACCTTACAAGCTGCCCAAATATGTGTTGGTAAGAATCTTTGCTCTAGAATACATAAGACAAATCATGAATTCAGATGATATCCATTTTGTGTATTTGAAGAAAAAGCAACAGCTTCGAATCAAGGGGCAGATTGGCTCCTTCATATGCAATAGTCGAGGTGCCAGAGAAGAAGCTGACCGGATGCTGAGAGAGATGAAGTTTTTCTTAAGTTTCCCATGGCACTATGATCCATATGGGATCATCTCAGAAATGTGGGTGAAGAACAAAAATATCCCGTATACTCACGAAGCTAAGCCCGAGATTGAGAAATTTGCTAATTAGATGGTGTGGGTGCCTGACGCCTTGATTTAAGCGGAACAACAGGTTTCCCCTACCACTGTGCCACCAACTTCCACACCACAAGTACCTAAGGAAAAAAGGCCTCGACATGAATCATCTCCGCCTGTCACAGAGGTGTTGTTTGAAGAGTTCCAGTTACATACTAAGAGGCCCAAGATGACTCCAGTTCCTGATTCGACTGGAGAACAAGAAGCCCCACCTACCACCTTGGCTAAGACTATCATTCCACCCTTCGATCTGAGCCGTTATAAGGAAATCACCACAGCAATATCGAAGAAATCCACAGATTCTCCAGTGGACACTCAGCAAGGCAAGGCTGGGCCCAAGTTGAGCATTTTCGAGAAGTACGAGCTGATTAAGAAAAGAAATCAGACCCTTACTAGCAGTACTTACGCTCAATTTTGGAAGCAGTCGTCCACTGCGCAACATAGGCTGCTATCTGCATTTGACACAGAAAGAGGCAAGATGCACATGGCCTTCCTTCAGGCGTAGGTACCAGACCCCAAGGTGATCACAGATTCCAAGAGGGCCTCTTTCGAATTCCAAACGAAGGACGTGCACCCAACAGATCATATGGATCTACACAAATAGACAGGAGAGATGGTTTTTCACACATTGGCACATGCTTCATCTTCTACAACAAAATTACAGGTATCATTGAACAATGCTCAGACACAACTTAAGCTGGAGAAGATCTCATCCTTTGCGAAGGACAACAGAATCAAGAATTTGGAGGAGATGGTCCTCAAGATCGGCTATGATCCTTTGAATGTCAAAGCTGCAGAAGAGATGATAAAGAAGAAGAATGCAGACATCACCTCTTTGAGAAAACAACTAAAACTCCCACCCACAAAGGACTCGCAGGTGAGGGAGATAGTAGAAAAACAAGGCGAGAAGGACGAGATGCTAAAGCTGCTCATGGAGCAGAATGCTCAGCTCAAAGAAATGGAAGATGAGCTGGAGAGATTATTGAAAGAGAAAGAGCAGCTGAAGCCAATGGAAGGCATTCCATTGAGTGTTATCCCAATTGCAGGATTGAGCACAGCAGTAGTGACAACAATCCCATCTGCAACTCCAGTGACATCACAAGAGGGGACAACCGACCTCGCCAAATCCATGGAAAAGATGAACCTACAAGAGACAGAGATTAGCAGGCTTAGAAAGGAAGTTGAGAACCTCCAGGAACTCAAAACTTCATTCCAGACCAGTCTCTCCAAAGAAAATCTGGTAACTGAGCAGCTCAGGAAGGAACTACAGCAGCTCCAAAAGCAAACAATGGCAGGGAAGACTTTGGCTGAGGTCAAAGAGAATGTATGGACAGAGATCACAAAGTCCATAAATGAGATCTAGCCCATGATCCAAATCATGTTTGAGCAGAACGAGTTGGTCCAGAGGACTAAACAGGCTATTGAAAAGATCAGAGTAGAATTGGGAGATAGACCAACTCAGGCAAATGATATCATCAAATTCCTCAATTACAAGACTAGAGAAGAGCTAGAAGAGCTGAAGATAGAAGACAGAACATAGACCATCCTTGAGGTCAAGAAAGTTTTGACCAAGAGAGGATTAATGCTTCAATTGGAAGAAAAGGTTCAGACCATGGACCAGGGGGTACAAAAGTTTTTTAACAAGATTGAGACTCTCCAAAAGAAGGGTCTACCTGGTCTGAAAGTCATTAATGATAAACTGATGACACTTCCAGACTACGAGAACAGATTGGCTGAGTGTCCAAGGATAGTTCAAAGTTCGCAGGCATACAAGGGAGCATCACCGGCAAAGCTTTCCTGGATGCCCTTCAGTTGGACATCAGTATCTAGCATGAGATCTGACACATTTTCCTCACTAAACCTACATTTGCTAAGTATACAGACATGGACGAGGTGTATCGGAGACTGCTCAAAGTCAATGTGCCAAGTCATATCAGATGGAAGGAACTCTACGATCTACTCGATTAGCAGATGAGTTGCCCAGGTCCAGTCACCTGTCCAGTCAGAAGAGGTTGCGTAGGAACCTCGCCAACGACCTACCCCAGAAATTCCGCGTGCAGTTGCACCAAGTCATCAAGCAATTTTGATTAGTTAAATTAGTTAGACTAAAAATAGAATGAGCACGTCCTGATCAGTTATGACGGGAACGTTTGTAATTTGAATTATAAATACTTCACCTTTCGAAGTATTGAGGGTTGTTGATCTTCACACCCTAACGCTATCAGACTGTAACATTTTTTAAGAAATCTTCCATTAATAAAGAGGAGGCACTTTTACAGGATTCTTGCATGTATTCACTGGTGATGTTATTCTCTTATGTTGAATGTTATTCTCACTTTGGTGATCATATTGTTTTCTGAAACTAATCTTTAAGAGTAATGAATGTTGCAGGATTTATCTTAGATACCCTGTTTCTGACTCGAAAGATTTCAGTGTTTATCTTCTGGTGTTTTCAATTAAGGAATTCTTAATTGCTTCTTAGTTGAAAGTATCTTTCTCCTCTTTTATTCTGTCCATCATTTAATCTATTAAAAGATCCAGTGAGTATATTATCTCACCCTGTGGAAGTCTTCCTTCACGTTTTTGGTTGTATTTCATATTTTATTAAACGCGGACCCCATAGCCCAATGGATGTTTAGACTGTATCAACCAATTAAAAAAACACTTTTACAACAAAACCTACCTATTTCTTTACCTAGCCTAACATCTAAAGTTAAAAACAAAGCTAAATCATATAGAGAGATCCCTCTCTGAAGATGGAAGGGCTAGATCCCAGCTTTAAAAGTGGTTGGATAAAGTTACCTTTGTAGATTTCTTCTGTTTCAACCTCTAGGAAATTTACCAAGTGCTAACAGTTTGAAGAGATGATTATGAAAGTGGGATGCCCCAACCAAGGGAGAAATGGGTTATTGTGTACCAAGGAAAAAAATGTCATTGTCTATGATGGATAACGTCTATGAAATTGCTGAAAAGAAAATGTGATTTATATAATTACCAAATGAATAAAGAATAGTGGGTTGATAATACACATACAAAAATGAGTTCCCTAGTGAAGTATGGCTTGGATTGCTTGGGGAACAAGTTTGTAGGAGTCGACTGATGAAGGACAGGGGCCCCATGGGTGGGTTTCTATGCTAGGTAAATGAATGGAGGTTGTACTTGCATATGGGAAATTAATGTTGGATGATATGGAGGGTTAATGACGATGTGAAGGTTCATTAAATGTAACTAAAACAATAGTATTTTGGAGTCCATTGGGAGTAGGATAGAAATATCATGAGAAGAAGTATGAGGCTCGGTCTCTGAGATGCAATAATATCAAGAATCCCAATCCTAAGGGGGAGAGAGCATCATGAGTGTTGATTTTACAAGGGTAAAATATATATGGGATGAATCAAGTAGGTGAGAATGCTACTGGATAATAGTACCTAAATGTAACATAGGTGATGGTACTATAGATTCTAACATGGGGATTCTAAGGATAAATGTTGGGGGAATGACTGGGATGTTCAACTGTTTGCATAGGTTTTTATTGCATGCCATTGTAGAACATATACCTAAAGGGGGCATGGGATGGCCAATACTGAATGGTTTGTATGTCTTCATAATAAGTACCTGCACACATAAAAATCAAATACTCGACATGAAAAATATCTGAAAATAAAGAGCAGATAACAATTATTTGATAATCATGTTAATGAGTCTTCGTACCTATGCACGTGGTTAGGAGATAGTTCCCTAGGAAGTGATATGGTTAAGGGTAGAATATTTTTCAGGTATAACCCATTGAATGGGTCCTTGAGGGTGGTTCCTTCTGGTTGAGCCAAAATGTAGGTTCCTTTAGTAAGACAATGAAAAATGCCGAAGGGGCCTCACTAAAGGGATTCAAATTTTATGTTGAAAATGGTGTTGTCATTGATGTCAAAGGTATACTATGATGACAAGTCTAATAATTGAACTAGACAGATAGAGGAAGAAAAGAATGTCCATGTGCATAAACGAGGAAGTAAAGAGTCTTTTGACAGAATAATTACAATTTGCTAAAGCTAGATGGTGCAAAGAAATATTAGGCAAGGGATGAAGGAATGAGAAACAATGAGCTTAGAAAGATATTTCTTGGTTAACCAAGATCAAGTAAACAATGATTTCCAAATCATCCCACATACAAAACAATATTCAAATTCAAATCGTTTATAATGAAAAGGTGATTTTATGAAGTGTGAATGCAAGCGAGAAATCCGTTATGTAAATCAACGATGAAGATTAAATTCTTAAACAAATATCGAAGGTGTATAACTATTTAGAGTGGTGTGGTTCCATCAGAGTTTGATTTTTCGAAATGCTAAGCTCATGCCATTTTGAGACACTCTGACCATAAGTAGTCTGATGACCTAAGAACTTGGCCGTAGCCCGAGGTCATATGGAAGAGGAAAAAATACCTCTAATGGATCGATTCACGATAATATCCATGTGTAATGTAATGGTTGGACCATGTGCCATAAATATATTGGGCCACGTACAATCAGAGATCTAGCAAAAAGTTCCAAACAGGGATAGAATTTGTAATAATGTCAACATGAGGTCAGTATCCATGTTAGGCTAGAGCATGCAAGAGTCTAATGATGAAGGAGAGTTGGAGTTAATGATAGTCTTAAATATATAGTAAATGTAATAGGAGAGAATATGGACCATTAATCATAGAGAAATGTTGCAATGAGACTTCGATGGGAAAAAATCTAAGAGATTGTGATAACCATTGATTTGGCATGGATAACAGATCTTCGTTGTTCATATAATAAGAAATGATCAGAGTGGACTGCGAGTAGAGGTACTCCGATAACGAGGGTCTCTGAGAATGATAGTGAGCCAACTGAGATGAGCCAGATCATCTATAATGTGAGAGACATGAAAGAAGAAAGGATAGTGCCATGTGTCAGGTGCCAAGTTAGTAAGGTATACGAAGAAGGGATGGAGGAAGTGATGATGTATTATGATAGCTTGGCAGTCAAGGTGATGTCAGGAGGCTAGTGTGGAAGCTAGGGTATCCCAAAGGATGATGTGTATCGAATTTTTATTGTGCAAAACAAAATTGGGCCCTATTTGGACATGGATACCGTTATGATATCATATCAAATATGAGTCGTTGATATGGGTAGTGATTAGATCACCATCGTTCATCGGAGAGAATTTGTTTAGAGTATACTACATTACTTGCATCAGAGGTACTCCGATGAAGGAGGTATGAGGAGAAATCTAGACCATAGGTCGACATGCAAGAGAGATGCAATCCCAGCTATAGATCATTGTGGATCCCACCTGACCTTCTCGTGATAAGATAAAGATATGGGAGATAATAATTGTGCATGTTGAAGGACAGACATGATCAATCATTGATTTTAGACTGCAAGGACCATTGGATATGTCAAAGTACGTTTCATCAGAGAGGATATGGTTGGAATATAGTTATATTATGAAGTGGATGGGTTCTCACTAACAAGACTCTCAGAGCCAACAATAGCCATTGATCTAAGATTGGGTGACTACTGAGTAATGAGGACAAATTGTATTGAGTGTACCCTGACGAGCCTGATAACAAGGATACAATCGATAGACTAGATAAAATCTAGATAATATCCTATGGTGGATGAGTATTGTGGTCCTAGGTTTCTTATAGACCTGGTGGTCCTAATGAAAGTGATCAAAGATCAATGGATGAGATTGATTATAGATATATATTGGACGATTGTGATCAAAAGAAGAAATGATCTGACGATTGATATGTGTCAAGGATATACAGTGTTCCTTGTAGTATAGATAACATATTGAAAATTGAGATTTTTTCAAGGATCAGATCATATGGCTATTGAGCATTAAGGTCTATGTGAAGAACTCTGTGTGATGGAAGGAAGCTAAAAACTAGTTTTCATGGAGGGTTTTATAGCCTAACTTAATTGAGAATTGATGAACATGTAGCTTACTTGTTGAATATGATTTGGTTGAGAACAAATGCATGGTATATTGATGCAGGAGCATCACCAACACGTTAAGCGAACCAGCGTGGAAAGCGAAGGATAGCTGGATAAGCCAGCACAAATTTTGAAAATACTTTGGAACTGTTGCGCGAACATTAATATGGAAATTTAATGAGGCGCACTTGTATATTGTAAATGGACCTTGAGCGGATAGCTCTCATCCATAGGTAGATAGTCGACATTTAATAGATTTAATGCAAGTAGATAGAAATTTAATTCTAGATTTGATAGCTTTAGAGTCCAAGAGGGAAAACGGATATAGACACCCTCATTGTATCATTGTAACATTAGCTAGAGCATTCAGAAGAGTAGAAGAGAATACAAAGAATTGCATGGAAAACACCCATGTACAGACATTTGAATTAATAGGAAGAGCTTTGATTCAAATTCATGGTTATGTGTTGTTTCTTTGTGTATTGATGTTATGCTCATGAATGTTTGCTTTCTATCATACATTTGCTTTTATATGCTGTGTATGTGATTTCCTGGTTGAATTGAAGTCTGAGAGGAAATGAGAATGAGTTTCAATTGTTTCTCTGTTTGAGCAAGAATTCCTGCAAGGAGTGTAGTTGAAGTCGTCCGCAAGGAGTGCGTTGACAGAAGGCTCAAATAGGTAACTTTTGTTCTCATTCACCCAAGAGTGAAAGTGGGTTGCAGAAGTCATGCAAGGAGTGCGCAGGCTGGTTAAAAAGTCTCAGAGTTGTGATTCTGAGCGAGAATATTGAAGACTGCTGCTGCAGAAGTGCGCAGAGTCGAAAACTTCAATACTCAGTCGAGGTTAAAGATTTTCCGCAAGGAGTGCGTGTAGGAGTTTCTTTCGAAGGACTTGGAAGCCGTAAGAAATCTCAGGAGGGTTAGGCCTTCAGACTCATTGAAGGACAAGCAAGAAAGTTGTGCCTTGAAGGTTGCAAGGAACGCCGCAGGTTTTCACGTAGGGTGACGGGTTCTGTGGAAGAACGGTTCGTCATCTCGTAGAATCGTCTAAGGAGGAACGAATGGACGAATTTCTCCGAGGAGATTTCGTGAAGTGCGAGTGTCATCGGATCTTGCGAAGGAGCAAGGAGGTTCATTGCAGGTGTGGAAAAGGTTTAAATTTTAGGAGGACGGTGTCATTGATCAGGATCACAAGGAGCATTGGTTCTACTTGTGGATCGGCATATCGGGAGTTCGTGAGTCGAGACTCCAAATCTTCGCAACGGAAGTCGCGATATAGCGGTACGTGACATTCCGACAGGTGAATAAATATTGTGGGCCACAGTAGGCTTAGTGGAGTACAGGTGGCACGAAGTCATCAGGATCTCACCGTGAGAAGTCCCGAAGTGTGTATCGGAGTTTCGTCATCTCGGGCATCGGGGGTCGACGTAGAAATTAATTGACCTCGCGAAAAATAAAGTTGTGAGGGAGAAAGATTGCGAGTTTTGGCATTTTGATGCATCGGGTATCGGGGGTCGTAAAACCGAGTGATTGGTGTTGCGATTTGCAAAGTCGTGATAGAGTTGAATTCCCAATAGAGGAGAGAGGGAGTTAGCGTTGACTGACATATCGGGTCTCTGGGATCTGAAAAACTCAGTGATCAACCTTTGAACTCGCGGAGCCGCGAGTTTCGATCCTCTGATAATTAAAGAAAGGGGGATTGCGAGCATAGAAATGTGGGTGGAGATTTCCCGATAGGGAAATAGAAGAACCTTGGATTTCTTCGGGCCAAGAAGAAGAAGATCCTGTGTGAGCGCGTGGACCTTCCGACCTATGGTTGGTGAAGGGGCCACGTAGCCATCAAGTGGTATCAGAGCAGGAATACTTCTTTGCTTTTTGTAGCAGAGAAAGAAAATTCTCCATGCCGCCAAGAAGAGAAAGACAGTCACCTGACCCAGAGGACAGGGAGGTGAGGAGAAGAGGCAGGTAGGTAGTCAATCCAGAAATGGAGAGACAGATGAGAGATCTGCGAGCAAGACTCAAAGACATGGAGATGGCACAAAGACGCACAGCTAGTGCTGGGGATCTGAGTGATTCCGACAGTGAGATAGAGGCTGAACGCGAGGAGGAAGTTGCAGCCGAAGATGCATCAACCGAGCATTTGATCAAAGCCATTGCCAGGATGGGTGCAAAGGCGAAAATGGACATTCTAGTCTATGAAGGAAATCTGGATGCAGAAGAGCTACTAGATTGGATTAGAGCTCTTGACACCTACTTTGATTATGAAGATGTCGAAGAGGACAAGAAAGTCAAGCATGTTGTTATGTGCTTGAAGGGACATGCAGCATTATGGTGGGACGAGCTTCAAGTAGATAGGCGCTGTAAAGGCAAGCAAAAGATCAAAAGCTGGGATCAAATGATTGCAAAGATAAAGGCAAAGTTCATCCCAAGGGATTATCAAATCACATTGTTCAGGAGGATGTAGAACCTGAGACAGAAGCTGATGACAGTGAAAGAATACACTGAAGAATTCTATCGGCTGAACATCAGAGCAGGTCATCGGGAGAGTGATGATAAGAAAGTGGCTAGATATATGAATGGTCTGAGATATGACATTCAGGATGAATTAAGCATGGTTACCATCATAATGGTAGAGGATGCTTATCAGATGGCTCTGAAAGAGGAAGAGAAGATGAGCCGAAAGAAAGGACAGAGGGGCCGAGGCAAGAGTCATCCCAGAGGCAAAGCAGTTGCCCAGGACAAATACCAGAAGCCCAAGGAGGAATGGAAGAAACTTCAGGGTAAAGTTGAAAGGGGGGAACCTCACAGAGAGGGTCATATATTGAACATAGAGGGCAGCATACAGAGCAGAGCGAAGGATATGCTGATGGGAATACTTTTCCTCGTACCAGAGGCAGAGGAGGAGGAAGAGGTGGAGTAATTAAATGCTTCACATGTGGAAAGAATGGGCACAAGTCTTACGAGTGTCCAGAGAAAAAGAAGGATGGAGGAAAAGCTCACATCACCGAAGCGCAGAAGTGGGATGTTAAGACCGAAGACACAGAAGGTGGAAGGTCACTGATGATGCGTAAAGTTCTCTTAACACCCGGGAAGGAGGTGGAGGACTCATCTCAAAGGACCAAACTTTTCAGAACAGCTTGCAAGACCAAGTATAGGGTGTGCAATGTTATCGTGGACAATGGTAGCACAGATAATCTCGTTTCAATCGAGATGGTGGAAAAACTGGGGCTGGAGACAACTGATCACCCAAATCCATATAAGGTTTCATGGCTTCAGAAGGGACATCAGGTATGTGTCACTAAACTATGTTTAGTTGAATTCAAAATAGGTGGATACAATGATAAAGTACTATGTGATTTTATTCCCATGGATGTATGTCATCTATTGCTGGGTAGACCATGGAAATATGACAGAAATGTAATTCATGATGGGAGAATGAACACATATACTATGGAGAAGAATGGGAGGACACATAGGTTGCTTCTGATAAAGGATAAGGAGGTGAAGCTGGAGGTAAGAAACACAATACTTCTCATGAGTGGGAAAGAACTTCTTACAGAGGTGAAGAAGAAAGAAGATCCACAATTCTTTATTGTCAGGAAGCCGAGGATTGTTCTGACTAGCATAAGAGTGGATGATTTACCAGATGAATTTCAAGAACTGCTAGAAGAGTTCGCTGACATCATAGTGGATGAATTACCTCGTTTGTTACCACCGATGAGGAGTGTAAGTCATCATATTGACCTCATACCAGGAGCTAGTTTGTCGAATAAAGCTGCATACAGGTTGACACCGCAGGAGAATGAAGAGGTCAAGAAGCAGGTCCAGGATTTGATGGACAAAGGATTGGTCAGAGAAAGCTTGAGTCCATGTGTTGTTCCAACAATACTCGGTCTGAAGAAGGATGGAGGTTGGAGAATGTGTACCGACTCAAGAGCGATCAACAAGATAACCATTAGATACAGGTTTCCACTGCCGAGGATGGATGATCTGATGGATTGCCTGAGTGGGGAAAAATATTTTTCGAAGATAGATTTGAAGAGCGGATACCACCAAATTCGCATGAGGGAAGGCGATGAGTGGAAGACATCCTTCAAAACAAACGAAGGATTGTATGAATGGCTAGTCATGCCATTTGGCTTGACGAATGCACCGAGTACATTCATGAGGTTGATGAATGAAGTCCTAAGGGAGTTCATCGGAAAGTTCGTCATTGTGTATCTGGATGACATACTGATTTACAGTAAATCAGTGGCAGAACACTTGAAGCATTTGGCTATAGTGATGAAGAAGCTACAGAAGGAGAAGTTGTTGATTAATATGAAGAAGTCCTCATTTATGAAGACATAAATCATTTACTTGGGTTTTGTTATTTCGGCTAATGAGTTGAAGATGGATCCGAGTAAAGTGGAAGTAATCAAAAATTGGCCATCACCGAGAAATATTTTCGAGGTAAGAAGTTTTCATGGATTGGCTAGTTTCTACCGAAAGTTCATTAGGAATTTCAGTGGGATTGGCGCAACGATGATGGATACAGTGAAAAAGTGACATAAGTCTTTTCATTGGATGGCTGAGGCTAAGAAAAGTTTCAATCTGTTGAAACAAAAGATCACGGAACAACCAGTGTTGGTGTTGTCGGATTTTCAGAAACATTTCAGGTGAAATGTGATGCAAGAGGATTTGCAATTGGAGCGGTCTTGAGTCAGGAAGACAGACTGGTTGCATATTTCAGTGAGAAGCTGGATGAATTGAAACTAAAATACTCCACATATGATAAAGAATTGTATGCTATCATACAGGCATTGAAGAAGTGGAGGCATTACTTGATCCTGAAGGAGTTTGTTTTGTACAGTGATAATCATGCATTGCGGTTTGTGACTCAACAGAAGAAGTTGAATCAAAAACATGCTAAATGGGTAGAGTATATGTAGAATTTCATGTTTTTGATTAAGCATATTTTGGGTACTGCTAACAAAGTGGTTGATTCTTTGAGCAGGAAGTGTTTGTTGTTGCAGGAGTTCCGAATCAAAACATTGGGTTTTGATAATCTCAGAGACATGTACGCAGGAGATGCAGATTTTGCAGAAGCGTATGAAGTAGCTGAGAATCCATTTCTCAGAGACAGAAGCCCATGGATAGATTATATGATCCAGGAAGGATTTTTGTTCAGAGGCAATCAACTATGTATTCCGAAATGCTCCATGAGGGAGAACTTGCTGAAGGAGAAACACAGTGGTGGATTGGCAGGACATTTTGGCCATGACAAGACATTCGCGAAGCTGAATGAGTCATATTTTTGGCTGGGTATGCGAGCAGATGTCAAAAGATTCGTTGACAGATGTAGAATTTGCCAGCATTCGAAGGGGAGGAAACAAAATGCAGGTTTTTATCAACCATTTCCCATACCAGAAAGACCATGGGAGGTGATAAGAATGGATTTTGTATTGGGGTTTCCAAGGACACAAAGAGGCGTTGATTCAATCTTTGTGGTAGTGGATAGGTTTTCTAAGATGGCACACTTCATCCCATACCAGAAGACCAGTGATGTGACTCACATCGCAAATTTGTTTTTCAAAGAGGTCATTCAACTTCATGGATTACCGAAAAGTATAGTTTCAGATAGGGACACTAAAGTCATAGGGTATTTTTGGAGGACGCTATGGAAGAAGCTAGGAACTAACTTGGTGTTTAGTTCTGCTTATCATCCTCAGATGGATGGGCAAACAGAGGTGGTGAACAGAAGTCTAGGAGACTTGTTGAGAAGCTTGGTGATAGAGCACCACAACAGTTGGGACAATGTATTGCCACATGCAGAGTTTGCATACAATGATTATGTGAATCAGAGCATAGGAAGAAGTCCATTTCAGGTTCTATATGGGATGCAACCGAGAGGAGTTTTTGAACTGCGAGATTCAGAACAGACTGTGACTAGTAGTGCTAGTGCAGAAAAATTTGCTGAGGCAATGAAAGAACTTCACAGCCAGGTGAAGGAGCGACTGCTGAAATCAAACCAGGAATATAAGCGCAGAGAAGATCAGCATCGGAGACAACTTTAGTTTGAATTTGGTGATCTAGTTCTAGCACACTTGAGGAAGGAAAGGTTCCCAAGGGGAACATACAACAAGTTAAAGATGAAGAAAATCGAACCATGCAAGGTCTCGAGAAAATTCAGAGAAAATGCTTATGATATTGAGTTGCTGGATGGGATCAGAATATCTACGATATTTAATATCTCAGATTTATACCCATACTGAGCTACAGAAGAAGACACTGGAGCCGAGGAACCAGTGATCCAGTGGATGAAACAATTGACAGTTGCAGAAAATCCATAGATGGAATGCATACTGGACAAGAGAGTGGGTAAGAAGACCCGACGGAAGGAATACTTCAAGTATTTGGTCAAATGGAAGGGCCATCCAGTGGAAGATGCCAGCTGGGAGAGCGAAGAAGTAATACAAAAGCATGGACAGACCATGCAGGAGCTCATGGACAGGAGCCCATGAAAGTTTTCAAGCTGGGGAGTATGATGCAGGCGCATCGCCAGCACGTTAAGCGAACCAGTGTGGAAAGCGGAGGACAGCTGGATAAGCCAGCACAAATTTTGAAAATACTTTGGAACTGTTGCGTGAACATTAATATGGAAATTTAATGAGGTGTACTTGTATATTGTAAATGGACCTTGAGCGGATAGCTCTTGTCCTTAGGTAGATAGTTGACATTTAATAGATTTAATGCAAGTAGATAGAAATTTAATTCTAGATTTGATAGCTTTAGAGTCCAAGAGGGAAAATGGATATAGACACCCTCATTGTATCATTGTAACATTAGCTAGAGCATTCAGAAGAGCAGAAGAGCATATAGAGAATTGTATGGAAAACACCCATGTACAAACATTTGAATTAATAGGAAGAGCTTAGATTCAAATTCATGGTTATGTGTTGTTTCTCTGTGTATTGATGTTATGCTCATGAATGTTTTCTTTCTGTCATACATTTTCTTTTATATGCTGTGTATGTGATTTCCTGGTTGAATTGAAGTCTGAGAGGAAATGAGAATGAGTTTCAATTGTTTCTCTATTTGAGCAAGAATTCCTGCAAGGAGTGCAGTTGAAGTCGTCCGCAAGGAGTGCGTTGACAGAAGGCTCAAATAGGTAACTTTTGTTCTCATCCACCCAAGAGTGAAAGTAGGTTGCAGAAGCTGTGCAAGGACTGCGTAGGATGGTTTAAAAGTCTCAGAGTTGCGATTCTGAGTGAGAATATTGAAGATTGATGCTGTAGGAGTGCGTAGAGTCGAAAACTTCAATACTCAGTCGAGGTTGAAGATTTTACGTAAGGAGTGCATGAAGGAGTTTCTTTCAAAGGACCTAGAAGCCATAAGAAAGCTTAGGAGGGATAGGCCTTCAGACTCATTGAAGGACAAGCAAGAAAGTTGTGCCTTTAAGGTTGCAAGGAATGTCGCAGGTTTGCACGTAGGGTGACGAGTTCTATGGAAGAATGGTTCGTCATCTCGTAGAATCTTCTAAGGAGGAACGAACGGATGAATTTCTCTGAGGAGATTTCGTGAAGTGCGAGTGTTGTCGGATCTTGCGGAGGAGAAAGGAGGTTCAGTGCAGGTGTGGAAAAGGTTTAAAGTTCAGGAGGACGGTGCCATTGATCAGGATCATGAGGAGCGTTGGTTCTAATCGTGGATCAACATATCGAGAGTTCGTGATTCAAGACTCCAAATCTTTGCAACAGAAGTCGCGATATAATGGTACGCGACATTCCGACAGGTGAATAAATAGTGTGGGCCACAACAAGCTTAGTGGAGTACAGGTGGCACGAAGTCATCGGGATCTCGCCGCTAGAAGTCCCGAAGTGCGTATCAGAGTTTCATCGTCTCGAGCATCGGGGGTCGATGTAGAAGTTAATTGACCTCGCGAAAAGCAAAGTCGCGAGGGAGCGAGATCGTGAGTTTCGGCATTTTGGCGCATCAGGTATCGGGGGTCGTAAAACCGAGTGATTGGTGTCATGAGTTGCGAAGTCGCGATAGAGATGAATTCTCGATAGAGGAGAGATGGAGTCAGCATTGACTGACATATCGAGTCTCGGGGATTCGAAAAACTCAGTGATCAACCTTTGAACTCGCGGAGCCG
>JASDQU010220162.1:0-17781 GCA_032191745.1 Picea mariana
CACTTTTGACTTAAAACTCCTAAGTCAAAGTGAAATTAGAATCATAAAGTAAAGTATGAGGGTAAAAGTCTTCCCCCTTTGTGCTTAGAGACTCATAAGCACATGGGGACCACTTTCCAAGGTACCCAAATCTCAACATACTTTGCCAAAATGTCTTCTCCTTCCTCCAAATCGAATCAATCTCTCAAAGAAGGTGTGCCCCCCTAGCTGGAAACCCCCTAGGTTGCGCACTAGCCTGAGATCTACCTGTAAAACACCCTGGAACACTATAGAATGGTGTGGGAGGATTATTTCACCTCGGGACCAAGCCTGGATCAAGGAAGGTGGGATCTTTCACCACCGAGTTGATCTCTAGGGTTTTAGACTCAAAACCCTCAAAATTGATTGTGCTCAAGAGCTCCAATGCAAATAAGATAATAATCCAGCATGGTTAAGGAGTACGCCCTGTCGTTTCCTTTATAGCTCCAGTCTATTCATCTGTTGAGTTAGTTAACCTTTAACTTTGACTCATCTTTTCTTTTCTTTCATTGAGTTATCCTTTTCCACACAAATTCAACTTAATAATAGAATGTTATGTTTTCCAGTTGACTTTGTCCCCAATATGCCTGAGACTATAGTCTAGTGGGGAAAGCTAGACTATTCAGTCTCTCCAACCCTCTTCATCAAGAGGTGGGGGACATTACAGTCTCCCCTGCTAGAAATTGCTTGCCCACGAGCAATTTTGGACCTGTCTCCTGCATCAATTTTTCCCCTTCCTAAGTGGCATCCTCTATGGGTAGATTCTTCCACTTAACCAGATACTCTTTGAGGCTTCTTTTCCTCAACTTCTTCTCCCTGACTTCAAGTATCTCCTCTAGTATCAATACCAACTATCCTTCCTCATCCATGGGTGGCAGTTCCTCGATAGGAGTGATATGCTTGTCGATGGCCCTCGTCAAACACAAAACATGAAAGACATTGTGTATTTTGCTGCCATGTGGTAGATCCAACTCATATGCCACGGCTCCTACCCTCCTGTTGACTCTGTATGGACCGAAGAAACAAGGTTGAAGCTTCTCTATGCCACTCCTCTTAATGGTTGCATGTCTGTACAGTTGGAGCCTCAAATAAACCAAGTCACCGACCTCAAAGGTGCACTCAACCCTGTGCTTGTCTGCCTGTACCTTCTGTTGATTCTGTGCCCTCTGTAGGTGGTCCTTCAATTCTCTGAAGGATGTCCTGACTCTGCTGAATCCAATCCTGAACCATGGGAGCCATGTTGTCACCAAAGGCAATCTCTACAAATGAGAGAGGATCATAGTTGTATAAGGCCCTGAATGGTGGCATACCAATGGACATATGATGAGTGGTGTTGTAACAGTATTCCCCCAAGTGAATCCATTTGACCCATGCTTTTTGYTRCCCTGCCACGTAATTCCTGAGATAGCCTTCAACCCATTTGTTGACTATCTCTATCTGGCCATCCGTCTGAGGGTGATAACTGGTACTAGGTGTCAGGGTCGTACCCACTAGCCTGAAGAGCTCCTGCCAGAAAGTGCTCATGAACCTGCTATCCCCGTCACCCACTATGGTTTTGGGCAACCCATGCAATCCGAAAACCTCCCTGAAGAATAAGTCTGGAACATGTGCTGCACTGGAATCTTTGGCAATGGCAAAAAAGTGTGCAAACTTCGTCAACCTGTCCACCACTACGAAAATGCAGTCTTTTCCCTAAACCTTGGGCAACCCTGTGATGAAATCCATGGATATGCTTTCCCACTTGTGCTCCGGGATGGGAAGTGGTTGTAGTAGTCCTGTTGGATGAGTATGTTCATCTTTGTTGGCCTGGAAAGTGCTGCACTCCTTGATGTGGCTCATCACATCTTCTTTCAAACCCTTCCAAGCAAACCTCTCCCATACCTGTCTGTATGTCTTAACGAATCCTTGATGCCCTGCTATTGGTGAGTCATGGCATGCCTGTAACACCTTGGCCTTGAACGCTGATTCGAGGACCAAGAAAATTCGGCCCTTGTAGTAAATGATGTCATCCATAATTTTGAAATTGTCATCTAGCACTTGTCCATCCATTACTTCGCAAGCAAATTTGTTCTTCGAATATTCCACCAAGAGGTGGGCCTTCCAATCCACTGAAATATCGATCATGGCATAGACTGATGATCTTCTAGAGAAGGCATTTGCTACTACGTTATTTTTCCCTTTGACAAATTCTATATCAAAGTCATAAGCCTAGATTTTGCTCACCCATTTCTGGTGCCTTTCATTCAAGTCCTTCTGATCTAGTAAGTACTTGAGGTTGTTGTGATCTGTCCTCCCTACGAATTTTGCCCCAACTAAATAATGCCTGAACTTAGCCAATGCATGCATGATGGCTAGCATTTCTTTGTCATAGATGGTGTAGAGGAGCTCAAGACCTCTCAACTTTCGGCTTTCATAGACAATAGGGTGCATGTTCTGCATAAGTACTGCTCCAATACCGGGCATGTACTCGTCACTTTCTTCATTTGTTCAAAGGTGGACTGTGCTTCTAGGTTCCATTTGAATGCCCCCTTCTTGGTCAAATCAGTCAAAGGTTCGCAAAGTTGAGAAAAACCTTTGACAAACCTCCTATAATAGCAACGGATGCCCAAAAACCCCTTCAACTCTGTGAGTGTCCTAGGTATGGGCTAGTCAAGGATAGCTTGTATCTTTTCTTGTTGTACCCGTACCCCCTTCACTCCAATGATGTGTCCTAGATAGAGGACTTTTGTCATCCCAAACTCACATTTGGATTCCTTAGCATATAAAGATTGCTCCTCCGTGATAGCCAAAATCTGTTCCACATGTTGAGGATGCTCCTCCCAAGCTTTGTTATAGATCAATAAGTCATCAAAGAAGACTAATAAGAACTTCCTTAGCTGCTTGTTGAACAAATGATTCATGCATGGCTGGAAGGTGGTTGGTGCATTAGTCAGCCCAAAAGGCATGACTAAAAACTCATAGTGTCCATAGTGACACCGAAAAGCAATCTTGGAGATATCTTGCTCCCTCATTTTTATCTGATGATAGCCGAAGCGCAAGTCAATCTTTGTGGAATATACTAACCCATGGAGCTCATCCAATAGCTCATCAATCCGTGGTATGGGGTATCTATTTTTTATTGTCTTCTTGTTTAGATCCCTGTAGTCAATACACATGTGCATCGTCCCATCTTTCTTTTTTACCAGCACTACTGAAGATGCAAAGGGACTGGAACTTGGCCTGATGAGGCCCATATCCAACAACTCCTTAATGGCCTTCTCAATTTTGTCTTTTTATTTCTTGGGATTCTTGTAGGGAGTGGTGAGCTCTAACTCTATGATGTGCTCAAACCCCCTATCTGGCGGTTCCCCTGGTGGTATAGGCTCAAAGACCTTGTTGTGCCTATCCATGATTTTCTTGATCTCTGGTGCATAGTGTGTTTCCCCCTTCTTGTCTACCCTGACTGATATTTTACATTCTGCTGCATAAACAATGTCTTCTCTCCTGAAGATGGCCTCCATGCGTTTTGTTGTCACCACCCTTTGTGTGTTGCCTGTCATACCCCTGAGAACCACCTTTTTCCCAGTTTCTTCTGTGAAAGACATTTCCATGGTTTTGTAATTGGTGGTGATTGGCCCCAATGTACTAAGCCACTGTACTCCTAGGATGATGTTGGTGTCTGGAAGGTCCATAACATAGAAATCTTGTGCTAAATCATGCCTGCCCAAAGTAAGTTTCATTCCTGGAATGTACCTGTCACAAGGCATGGAGCACCCCTGTGCTACCTCTACATGAAATCCCTCAAACTCAATTGTTGGTAAATGTCTTCTTTGCAGTAGGGATGAGTCAATGAAGTTGTGTGAGGCACCTCCATCAATGAGAACTGAGACTTTCTGCCCTTGTAACACTCCCCTCATCTTGAAAGTATTGAATTTTGGTACCCCGCTGATGGATGCAATTGTCACCTTCTCATTTGTTGTAAGGTCGTGACTTGCATCTTCCTCTTCTGCCTGACCTGGGTTTTCTGCCTCTATGTTCTGTAGGTGGCCGAAATCTTCATCCTCCTCATCATCTGAAATCACCTCAATGTAGTGGGCTTTGCCCTTACCCATGCATTTGTGTGATGGGTCCCATGGCTCCTTACAGGTGAAGCACAACTGCTTCCTCCTCAGTTCCCTCCTAGTGGGCTCATCCATCCGACCCCTTCCTCGGTCAAACCCCCTTGGGTCTCTCCCTCCTCGGTTCATAGGAGGTCTTTGATCTCTACCCCCTTGGTTAGGAGGTCTAGGGGTGAATCTCGTCTTTATTGCCGATCCTAAGTCCTTGGTTTTCCAAATGGCATCATGCAAGTTGGTAGGCTTAAAGGCCTTGACCCAACCCCTCAAGGGTTCCATCAGCCCTTCTATGAAGAGCATCATAAGTCTCGCCTAAGACACATCCTGCACCATCACTGCTAGTCTCTGGAACTCTTCTATGTAAACCTCTGGTGATCCTGTCTGTCTGAGCTATGTGAGCTCCCTAAAAGGTAGCTCTGGGTCCCCCTGGTCAAACCTGTCAATGAGCCTCTGTGTGAACTCTGTGTAGGATGTAATCTGATTGTGACCCAGTGTAGTCAACCCATGGTACCACCAATCATGAGCCTTGCCATCCAAGTACATGGTGGAAAATTTGATGGCGTCCATCTCCCTCATGGGGTTAAGCTGTAGGTAGGTATCCAATTTCTGCACCCATGTTTGTGCAGTCATCTTAGCAGACCCATCAAAATAAGGAATCTTTATTTTTCCTGCCCTGCGCTCCAACTCATAGTTGGGCCTTTGATACTGCTTAGGCTTACCCCGAAACATGATTCCACAATACTGATCCAACGTGACTTGCCTCATGATACTCCCTGGCATACTGCTCAAAGTTATCCTCAATCTCATCCTCATAGTTGCATTGTGGTTGATTATCCAAGAATATGGGTAGATAGGGCCTATGGGTGGTCCTACTATGTGTTTGCCCCTGAGGTGCCCCACCTCTATAGCTCTGTCCCTCAATGTGATAATGAGGATTGTGCTCCTGTTGAGGTCTAGCCCCTCCTCGAGATCCACTAGCTTCTCTGTTTGCATAAACCTTCGGCCCCTTCCCTGCATGAGTCATCTGCATCATGAGTTGCGCTAATCTCTCCTGGCTGGCATTCACTCTTTCCAGAGTCTCTGTCATTTATGCCTGTCTCCTACGCACTGCCTCCTGGTTTTCCTGTAGATGATGCACTAGGGTACTTTGTGTCGTATTTATGGAGTGTTGTAGCTCCTTGGCGAAACCTACTAGAATCTGTGGCTCACTGTCCTCACCTGACCCTTCCATTTCTGCCTCTGTCTCACCTGTTTGTTTCCTGTTTCTGCCCATGTAAATGCCACTGAACTTCTGCATGCACTAATCCCCACAAGCTAGGAGGATCAAACGCTCTGATACCACTGTACTGTTCCTGAGCCAAATTTTTTGCTCGGAACACTAATTCTTTACTGTTTGCTTTGTTTGTTTACGTGTTTGCAGGTGTACTCATGAAGATGTGCATTTGGACTACTTAATGTTGATTGAGCAATAGATATGAAGCATATAATCATAACCAAGACAAGAAATATAAAGAACACCAGTAGAGAACCAATAATGTCAGATTTGACCTTTATTTAGATAGTAAGGAGATCTTGTATACAAGAGATCTGCAGATCTTGACGAAAGCCCCAATAATATCAAWATGGGCTACCAACCGATACAATAATAAGMAATACAAAKATAAGTGCCTCCCAAAGGTTGTATGAGAAGAGATACAAGCCTCCAAAGGCCACCAGCAARCAAGCTAAGACTGACTATAGGAAGACCCCTTCAATACTCTGCAAACCCCTCCAATTGGTTGAGTTGCACCCTGCTCTGGATGCTGCTAAACCCTCAAGTTTCGGCCCTCCCTTTCCTGACCTCCAAATCCCTCAAAACTCTCCCGGAATGTAGATCGGGCTGATAGAAACCACCGGACCAAGTCTCAAGTTGATCTGAGAAGTTCTGCTCCTCCTACTAGGCAACCCCTCAACTGGATTGCGCCCTCTTGGTTTGATTAAGTCAAAGGGAATTCATTCTCCCCTCTAGGAGTCTCCAAATACCACCAAATTCTACTAGAACGTAGATCGGACCAATGCTACCAAGATACTGAAGTCTCAAGTCAATCTATGAAGATCTGAGCCACCAAACACTGAAAACCTCTTTCTACAATGCGCCCTTCACTTCTCCAATTCATGCCAAGCCTCCAGAAATAAACTGCAAGGATAATCTCCTCCGGAATAGACCAAGAATGATGTCAGGGACCCTACGAAGAGAACCCAGGTGCTACTTTTCCAAAATGCCTTATCCTTCCTCCAAATCAAATCAATCTCTCAAAGAAGGTGCGCCCCCCTAGCTAGAAACCCCCTAGGTTGCGCACTAGCCTAAGATCTGCCTGTAGAACACCCTGCAACACTATAGAATGGTGTGGGAGGATTATTTCACCTCTAGGACAAAGCTTAGATCAAGGAAGGTGGGATCTTTCACCATCGAGTTGATCTCTAGGGTTTTGACTCTAAACCCTCAAAACTGATTGTGCTCAAGAGCTCCAATGCAAATAAGATAATAATCCAGCATGGCTAAGGAGTGTGCCCTGCCCTTTCCTTTATAGCTCCAGTCTATTCATTTGTTGAGTTAGTTAACCCCTAGGGTTAACCTTTAGCTTTAACTCATCTTTTCTTTTTCTTTCATTGAGTTATCCTTTTCCACACAAAGTCAACTTAATAATAGAATGTTATGTTTTTTGGTTGACTTTGTTCCCAATATGCCTGAGACTATAGTCTAGTGGGGAAAGCTAGACTATTGAGTTTCTCCAACCCTCTTCATCAAGAGGTGGGGGACATTACATAATGATGTGTCGAAGGAGAAGGGTTTGGACTCTCTCAACTGAGGCCCAATCAGACTCCAATAAAGAAGGCACCCAGATCTCTGAGCCATAGAGAAAAATGAGTCGGATAAAGGAGTCCATACGAGACATCTTGGATGAGATGTTCTGAAATGGTGGTGGAAACACTGTCTCTCGAGAAGGGATAAAGACCCATAACCCTTGGCAATCCGAGGCTGGAGGGTCGGTCACAGATACCAAATTTCTTAGTCATTTTGAGGATGCTTTGGATGACATCAAGGAAGAAGACAGTGATGAAGCTACAATATAGTTCAGCATGTCACCTTCAAATGGATGGACAAACAGAATTAGTGAACCAAAGTCAAGAAAATCGTTTTAGATGTTTAGTTAGAGATAAGCTAAAATAATGGGATCAGGTTTTGGCATATGTAGATTTCACATATAATTTTATAAACATGTCAATGGGACATTACCATTCAAGATTGTTGTTTAGGGGAACAATCCAAGATGAGTGACAAGGTAAGTAGATTTTCCAATTGATGTGAGAAGGAGTGATGACATGGAGGCATTTGCAAAGAATATGAAGAGGATATATGATAGAATGAAGGAGAAAAGCACAAAGTACAAAGATTGCAGTGGTTTACAATTAGCAACATGACCATGGTGCATTTGAGGAAAGAGCACCATCCTAAGGGTGTGTATAGCGAGCTAAATGTGAAGAAGATTAGACCATGTAGGATAAGAAGGTTTGCGCTCAACGCATATAGAGTCAAATTCCCGAAAGAGTTCGACATATCATCCATATTCAATATCATTGAATTAGGATGAGTACAAAGAAGCAAATCCCATCATAAATGAAGGTGAAGACGTAGAAGAAGAAGACAAGAAAGCATATTGGCACAGACAAATTCCTAGGAAGAAGTTGGATGACATTAAGAAGGTATTGGATGAGAAAGTGATCAAGACGCAAAGAACAAAATACAAACAATGTTTGCTTAAGTAGAAGAAAAGGCCAAATACAAATAGGATTGGATTTCTCAGTAGCAGTATCAGAATCTTCACAAGGGGAAAGGTAGTTGAAGAAGAGGCAAAAAGAATGGAGCAACACAAGGACTCCCTTTGTCTAATTTGCCAGGGGAAAGTTGAAACAAGAACATCCCTACAAAGTTTAATTATGGAGGAAAGCATAAGAAACAAAAACACACTAAATTTGGGTACAACAAGAGATAAAGTGCAAGAGCAAGGAAGTGGAAGCACAATGCATAGTTCATCCGCATGTGAAAAAAGCGCAAGACAGCTTGAAGTGTATGAGGTACCAAGGTCATCATGAGGGAGACAAAAGGCAAAGCATGCATGGTGAGCACAATGCGTGCATGTGATAGAGAGCACACCAAAGAAAGATGAAGCTAGAGTGACATGAAGGCACATGATAGTTACAACAGTTATGAAGGATCGAGGAAGATGAAGAGTCAAAAATGGTAACTATTAAGGTAATTGAAGAGATTCTTGGAAGATGAACAACTAGTTAGAATAGGAATTAACAAGATAGCGACCAAGAGAATCGAGATGGCCAAAACATCATATTGTAAGGAGTAGACTATACAGCCAAGAAGAGCACCAAGGTACATATCTATAAATTTGTACAAGTGTCTGCATTTCTAAGTAATGAGAATCAATAAACCATTTCGACTATATCTGTGACCCATTCTTATGATCTGTGTGACTAAACAACCCTTTCGATTTTTGTAATGTAATTTTGTTTTGACCTAAAGTTGTGGACCACTGCACATAGTCTACCTAGTTCAAGGTTTGGTTGATGTGGGCCCATTAGACCCCCACTTGTGTGAACATGGCCTTACCCACTCGTGCATTTTGTGGTCAAGTTGAAATGCTTTAGCATCTCTTTTGGTTTTGCAAGAAGATAGAAGAAAAATGAAATTAGGCCATGGATATTTATGGTCATTATTTGTCAACCCCAGTTACTCAGAAGTCCACCCTTTTGAATGAAAAAAGAATATAAATTCTTAATTTTGGTGTAGTCAAGTTGTTCAAAGTAGAGATTTTGTTATGCATCTTGGTTGTGCTTGGAGTAGAGATTTTGTTATGTACCTCAATAGTTGTTCAAAGTAGAGATTTGTTTCATCTAAGAAAAACCATAAGAATATTAAATTCAAGAGTAAGATTGATAGAAATTTGTCTTGCACCGATAAAGTGACAATCGTGAATAATTTGTCTATGCAAATTCAGGACTCAAGTTGGTCAAGTGACCCTAGACTTGGAGCATCTAGGCCAATGGTTGGAATATTGGGACAGGACACCGTGTAAAATGAGCAAGGTCCTATCAAACCCTCCAAAGCCAAATCACTAGTGACCCTGGTGACCTCTTAGCATTCTAGCCAAGGGTCAGGCCATCATTGGGTGTGCACATAGATTTGTCAAATACATTAGCAACACCAAATTCAATCATGTGACTACCAAGAGGAGACCCAACATTAGCCTCTAAATGAAAATTTCCCCTACATACTTTTGGTTATTTTTGGCATGGCAAAGCCTTAAGAAAAGACCAATGATGGGTGAGACCTTTTGGTACTTGATCAACCTCCCAATACACCAACCACAAAAACATAATGATGGAGTCCCACAACCTTCTACAAGAGTGACAGCTCCATTTGCTTAAACATTTACAATCCGTGATCATATTGTTGCCCTACACTTTGGGGCAATTATTATAGAGTCGACACTATTTTATGGTGATGTTATTTTTGGGCTCAATATCATTATTGGTTTGATGTCAAATAGATTTAGCTAGTTGCTCACCCCTTTTATAACGTTGTGGCAATGACCCACCTCTCACCCACGCATTTTCTAATATGTTGTACTTTATTGTATTTAATAGATCATAAGAAGCTTATTTCATAAAAAAAATCAAAACTTCTAAAACTTTGTTCGAGATATACATCTATTGTTGATCTAAACCAGCATAGATCCATCTTCGGGTCTATTAAGCATTAACAAGGATCAAAAAGAAGCACAAACTTCTCGTTGCTTGAAAGATCTAAGGTTAAGATGGATCCTCATTGATTTATTATTGTTATTATTACATTACAGCAATGGTCCCTTTTTTTACATTACAAACCTCAACTTTCTTTTCATATTGATTTATAAGCATTATACACAAGATACGTCTCAATTATATTGGGTTGTAGAATGCACCTTGCTTCTCTTGGTGTAATTAAACATTTGAATAAGCAAAAACTTCTTAGACAATAACAGCAAACATGACGTAATCAATCAAAAAGACCAATGGCTCTAAAGATTAACAATACAAAGCTTACACATTTACAATATTTTTAAAATTGTGAGTCCTAATCAAAACTACAATGGCTCACAACAAGAGGCAAAGACCACCTATATTCAATGAGATGAGGTACCCAATAAGACATTGTAATGTATGTGAACCCATATGGATTTAAAAAATAGGCACATTTATTGGCAACCATACAAAGAGTTTGGTCTAAAAGAGCACTAGGATAACTAGGAAAAAATCTTGGAAGAATTCAAGAAAGAATCCACACTTTTAAAGGTTGATGGTGAAGTTCTAAATGACATTTTTTATTTAAGCAAGAGCTTTAGGACAAGCAATTTCAAACAATGTGACTCGTATCTTTGATAAAGTAATTAGACAGCAATGTCATAGAAAAATCCATGGAGCGGTAGCTAATGGCACTTCCTCGAGTATAGTTGGAGGATAAGGGTGGCCACTCCAACAAATTATAAGAAGGTTTTTAATCCAACAATGAACCTTGAGACTGATGATTAGGTCAAGGCAAAAATTTGAGCTAATTCCCCTACTAAATATGAAATGGTTCGTTATCTATATAACAATTGCTTCGAGTAAAACATCAAGGAGAAAGGATGGAGAAACTTGTTGATGTCCCAAATGTCAACCAAAAGGGCCTCTAAAGCATAATTTCTAGAGCACCTACAAGGTAGGTATTATTATTTTTAAAATATAATAATTACAACACTAATAAATGTAATAATAATGCCAAGAATGAGAGAAGGAACCGAACATAAGATGCCTAAATGTTCTTTTCCAGACAATGATTCACTTTTACTACCATAAAGAGTAACTAGGAGATGTCGAAATATTAATATTTTCCATTCTAATAGCAAAAAGGAAGGCTTGCGAGATGAGAAGATAGGTTGTACAACATTTTTATGAGAAATATACAAAATTCTAGTGAAGATTGGTCAAAAGCACAGAAATACACTATGTTGTCGCCGTTGTATATTCTAACGTAGGGAATTGTTGTATATTCTAAGGTAGGGAATTGTTATGATAACAATTGCCCCAAGCAGGACCAAAGGATGTTGAATCTGTGCATATTCAACACATATGAAAGGTATAAGAAATGAGTGAAGATCTTTTGTTATGGAGACAAGAAGCAAGAAAAAAGCAACTCAACTTAACACCAATGTAAAGAAGGGCTGCCTTGCACATGCTTAAGGAATAAAAGTCCTCCAACATGCAAGTCCCTCCCCAATTAAGTAGATGAAAGATAACGACTGGATGATTGCTGAGTACCCCCGCTCACAAACCAAATCCCTGAAAAAGCAATGCTTCTCTTATCAATATGGGGCATTTCAAGCATCAAGGACATGGCTAAGTAGTTCGACCGACCAACTAGAGTAATCATCAAAATTAACTAGTAATGCTTCCATAAATTCAGAAGCAGCAGACTCTACAGAACAACAAACGAATCAAGGAAAAGCAACGATGAAAGAAAATAGTAGCAAAATGCCTGCTAACAGGAAGTCCGATGAAAAGATATGTCAATTGATGATACAAAAGATGCGGGAATTTAAGCATCTCACCGGGTCAAAGCATAATTCAATTGAGATTTGGATCGAAGGGCATAACTCTTTAGAGATTATWTTCTCAGTGAAAAGACAAAGAGTTAACAGTGCAGACTATTAAACGATAATTMTGCTTGCCGGGCAATGGCTCGTATATCTGGAAGTGTCAAAAAGGTCTGAGATTGTCGGCAATGTCACATTATTTTTAGAATTTAATACACAATTAGAATAAAATCAGCAATCCCTTGTATCCGAATAGCCCTGACCTGATGTGCAGCACTTAAAAACACCTGATGAGATCGAGAATAGAAAGGGTTCTTTATTCTCGTAAAGGAGAACATGATTAAGACAAGACACACACACACAGAGAAGAGATCTAAGAAAGAGCATATTAGTAGTAAACACTGACAACCTTATAAATTCCATCTTCTAAACTGTAAGCATCGCAGTGGCGGCATTTGCTAATGCATATCCTCTACAGAAAAAATAAACCTAAAGTAAGACCAGAACATCCAACCACTATGGAAATTCAAACTATTTAAGCACGAAATACCCATAAACGAAACAACTGCGACAGATATGTTCTGCATCGGGTTAAATCGGAGCGATCATCCATGAGCTAAGAACATGTAGATAAATTAGATCAACAGCCAGCCAAAATAAAATCTAAATGCATTGATTCCCAGTGAAAATTAGACCCAAAAAACAATCTACGCACCAGAACGCTAAGAGGAGAAGATTTTGCAGGTGGGGAGCCCCGAAAATGAGAAATTCCGGGAAAGCCGAGGATTTGAAGAGCGTGTGGAAAGTTCACCCATGACCACGACCGGGACCGAGCTCAGGTGTGTGTGTATCTAAGAATTCTGGAAAAGCATCCTATGTTAATGGCGGGCATTCTTCAATGCAAAGGAAATAAAATGATAGGTAAGTAATATTCCATGAATATGTCCATTTGACTGTTTTTTTCGATCATAAAAAGATCCTAGATCGGGTGGATTCGTACCCGCAAAGGGAGTGTCATTCGCTAAATTTGGCGTGTTGCCCAAGGCCGGACCTAAAAAATTCCTATAATCCTTTCCCTTTTTAACACAACATCGATATCTCTGCGTGCCATTATTAGCGTCCTCATCAATGTTATCCGTGCAATGTGCCTTCCTACCTCCCTCCCTTGACTATATTGTTTATTTAAAAACCATGTTTTGGATGAAGTATTTCTAATGTCATGCAAATAGAAATATCACTATAATAACTACAAATGAAAATAAAAAAATAACAACTTTCTATAATAATTTTTTGTATCAAGCCCATTATGACGAGATTACTCTACCTTAAGCCTATTATGACGAGATTACTCCACCTCATTCTATACAGCATTAATTTTAATTTTATAAGCCTTTTATAGGCTTTCAAGATTCAAGGGAGAAGCATACTTTAAGGAGTATGGTGAATGTTGGCTTTTCAAACTTTAGAACTAGTAGGAACTTGATTGTATTTGTTTGGCTTCTGGTTATATTGATAAGGTTAATTTTTTTACATACCAAGGTTTTTGGGTTTATTTGGTTGATGGTCTCTTAGTTCGTAGTGATTTATGGAGTTAGAGCGTCCACAGTCAAAGTCGATAGGGACTCACTCGCCCTCATTCCCACTCAACCCCAATTCACTAGTTTGTAGGTTTTCTCTATTAGTCACATCCCCAACCCACCCCATTTCGTTTTTAGTCGCGACAATTTGTTCACCATGAAGGAAGAAGGGTATGAGGAAAGAACAGGACCCAAACATGCAAGGCCAAAGTAGTCATTCAAAACAACCTACCCGAAGTTACCATTATAGGACAACAACCCAGAGGATTACTAGAGCTCAAGCAGACACCNTGTTGGCTTTTCAAACTTTAGAACTAGTAGGAACTTGATTATATTTGTTTGGCCTCTGGTTATATTGACGAGGATAATTTTTTTACATACCAAGGTTTTTGGGTTTATTTGGTTGATGGTCTCTTAGTTCGTAGTGATTTATGGAGTTAGAGCGTCCAGAGTCAAAGTCGATAGGGACTCACTCGCCCTCATTCCCACTCAACCCCAATTTACTAGTTTGTAGGTTTTCTCTGTTAGTCACATCCCCAACCCACCCCATTTCGTTTTTAGTCACGATAATTTGTTCACCATGAAGGAAGAAGGGTATGAGGAAAGAACAGGACCCAAACATGCAAGGCCAAAGTAGTCATTCAAAACAACCTACCCGAAGTTACCATTATAGGAAAACAACCCAGAGGATTACTAGAGCTCAAGCAGACACCGTGAAGGCAACAACAGATTATCATTGTAGATTTCCGAAGAATGTCAAGTAAGAGATGGCATCCATGGAGCAAATCATTCATAAAAAAAAACATAAGCTTTTAAAATCTCAAATGGATAGAACTTGTGTATAAGTTTTTGAAACGTCCAATGTTTCAAGTGGACACTCCACCCATCATGAGGGACAAATGAAGCTCATATGGTGGAAAAGAGTGTCGAGGTAGGTATTTAAAGGAGAAGATTGGGAAGTGAGCGTTGAAGGGAGGAAGGGAGGAATGAATAACTATGGTCGTTGGGATAAACTAGTAAAATCTAATATAAATTAGTTGAGAAGAAAATGATTATTCAATTAGTCGTTCAGATTAGGTATTAAGATTAAAAGGATTTAGGATTTAAGTATTATCCCAACAGTCATAGTTATTCATTCCTCCCTTCCTTCCTTCAACGGTCACTTCCCAATCTTCTCGTTTAAATACCTACCTCAACACTGTTTTCCACCATATGAGCTTCATTTGTCCATGATGATGGGTGGAGTGTCCACTCGAAACGTTGGGCATTTCAAAAACTTATACGCAGGTTCTATCCAAAAAATTTATCTACATTATGACTAATTGTGGAAACTTACATACTCAAATCTCAAATGGACTAAGAATTCAAGGATTGGATATGTGATATTGGTTTTTCTAGGTCCAGGGATACCAAAGTCTTCAAGTTATTTGAGTTATATTAGCTTAACAAAGCATTTATTGCCCAGGTCATCAAAGATAAGGGACAACAACAACATCCAATCATACAAAAATTGGATTTGCTAGATAAGAAGTTTGAAGCAGTTTGTAAGGCAGTCTTTAATGTTGAGATCATTGTGTCAAACCTCACTGAGAGTCAGAATGGTCATGTTACTATAATTGATCGGGCTCCAACCTTGAGGGGCGCCCCATCAAATCCCATCGGGTTGGATGAGGACGATGAAGACCTAGTGGAAATTCAAAAATGGTGGCCTCTTTCATTGTCATCCTTAGACCATTTTTTGTAAACTTTCTGATGCATTATATCAGTATAGCTAGGTTCTATATAATATATTGTTACTTAGTATATAGGTTGTTATCAAGTAGTGGTGTCATGTCTTTGTAAACAGAAAGATATTTTGATTCAAAACTCCAATATTTTTTAAACTACTATGTATCCAATTTCTATTGTGACAAGTTTCAATGTGTATATTTTTACTTATACTCTTTTAATATAACATATTAATATAAATACAATATGACATATTAATCTAAATATAACTAAATTAAAAGAAAATAAAAATTACAAATAAAAATTAAAAAACATCTTAATAGTTATAATGATATTTAAGTGTTAATTAAAATACTTCAAAAATATTAATCTAAATATAACTAAATTAAAAGAAAAAAAAACTACAAATAAAAATTTAAAAACATCTTAATAGTTATAATGGTATTTAAGTGTTAATTAAAATACTTGAAAAATATAGAGAACAATAATTATTTGTTTTTTAAACAATTTAATGTGAGAATTGAAATTTTAGTGCTTTAGATTGGTGTTGGATTTGAAAAACTTTTAAATCATATTTTTGATGAAGTGAGATTGCATTGGTGTTGGATTTGAAAAACTTTTAAATTATACTTTAAAAACTATTTGATCATATATTTTTTTTTATGAAGTGAGCTTGCATTTTTAACAAGGTGGAATGGCAATTCAAAATTCCAGCATAAAATGTATTTGAAAATTTGTAAAAAAAAAGAAAAATCACTTTTAAAGAGGGTGTTTTAGTGGACACTTAGCCCTTACGTGATCCCACTATGGAATTGTTTTTGAAGTTGGATGAAGTGGACATGTATGATGGGTCAAACCTTCCAATGCATAAGAGTTTGATTAAAGTATGTGCTTCTACTTATGAAAGTGACATAATACTCTTTTTGTACCGCTCACACCTCTAAACTTCTAAGTTCAAATTTAGTTATATAGAGGATTGCTAAAGCTAGTAAAAAAGCAAAGTTTGAATTTGATTGTTTTATTAAAAAAAATTTAAATTATTAAACAACATAGCAAGTATGGCAAAGATTTCTCCCAACATTTGATAAAGATTTTTCATAAAAGAGTTGATAAATTGTTAATTTAATGTTATTTCATTTCTATTTTCACGTATTTTTATATGCAAATTCTTAGAATTATTAAACAACATAGCAAGTATGGCAAAGATTTTTCTCAATATTTGATAAAGATTTTTCATAAAAGAATTGATAAATCGTTCATTTAATGCTTTTTCATTTCCATTTTCATTTCCATGTATTTTTATATGCTTTGATTTCATTATAAATTTTGTACTCTTATATGGCCAATGGATGGAAGATGATTGAATTTTTAAAAAAATTTCATAAAAGAGTTGATAAATCGTTCATTTAATGCTCTTTCATTTCCATTTCCATGTATTCTTATATGCTTTGATTTCATTGTAAATTTTGTGCTCTTAGATGGCCAATGGATGGAAAATGATTGAATTTGTAAGGTGATCCATGTAAATTGGGTATATATCATAATATATTTTCTAACATCAATAATCAAGTTTATAAAGGCAAAAGTGAGAGAGGGTCTTCTACTTCTCGAAGAAATTCACCAATCTATTCAATAAGATGTACGCATTGCATGGGATAAAAATAGTCTACATCCCTAATAAGTATGTGCCAAGAACATGTTAAATCAAAGGGTTGTAATTAAGTGATTCATTATGTGTAGCCTTTGCAGTTTTTGAGGTTTCATTACTTTCATACAATTGATAAGGACTTTTTTTGTGGCATATGATTGAAGTTTATAACTCTATAATTTGCATCTCCGGCTTATTATAAAGGGCAATAGAAGTGACATGGTCTTCTCCTCTCTCTATTAATCTTGTACTTTCTCAATCTAACTTGTTTCTCAATCATTAGATAATGGAGTCTTGTTTAATAATTTGCATTTGAAGGACTTTAATGGTGACCTTGTTTTGTACAAGCTAGGTTGTATGTTTGGTAATCTATAAATGTAGTTCATCATTTGTATGTTGCAACTTTGAACATTCTTATATCAATTTCTTAGTTTATTTCAACAAAAAATATGATAAAATTTGGTCAAAGCTATGGAAAATTGGGAAGGAATCTACAAGGATGACATCTTGAACTTCTCCCCTCCATGTTATTTGGAAAATAACTCTAAAACTTGGCATGAGACTATCCAAGGGGAAAATGTCCATGGCAACAAAACATGATGAAGAAAGGGAATGTGTCGAGTCTACAAGAGTTGATTGCACCATCGAAGATGAACTTTATACAATGACTTGATCTTATGTACACTTCCCACTAGTTGTGCAAAAATATACCTCAGTTAGTAAACTCTTGGCACCTTCAATGCCCAATCTAGATGTATACAAATTGCACTATTTGTTCTAAAAGATGCACATACTTTTGCATTGTCTAATTGAGTATGGTGTTCTTTATAAGTGGTTGTAGAATGTGCATGTCCTGGTTGTGAAGTCTAGGAAGTTAGGGCTCACTAGGTTGAGATGACTACACTAACAATTGTTGTTACTAGAGTGAAGTGTAAGAAGGTTGGAGTAAATGACTACACTAATTGTTGTTGTTACTAGGGTGAAGTGACTGCAATGTCATTGGGATGGTAAGTTGTTGTACTAGATAGGGAGGCACAATAATGGTGACT